>JACGDI010005812.1:128668-206319 GCA_014898725.1 Jacaranda copaia
AAAAAAAAAAAAAAATACAGCCATCAAAGTCAACTTGGAAAGAATTAAGAGCTGATTGGATAATTCCTAATGCATCAAGCTTGCGTTGATTTATGTGCTCCAAGTTTTTATTTGTTCACTTAATTTTCATGTCTGCTATATAAAAAATTATCAAGTGTAGAAGTCAACAATCTTACATAATTTTACGGGACGAGTTAATGAAATCTTGTCACGTAGAGCCAATTTTATGGCGCACGTTAATCACGAGTAAGGTCTAAGGATGTTTTTTTTTTCTTTTTCTTTTTCATTAATGCATTGAGGTTGGACTGGCAATTTGACTGAACAAGTGTGAAATGTGGCCCTTTTATAATTAATAAATAACTTGATGACCCATTTGGAATCTTTAAGTGTTGGTAGTATTTCTATGTACAAAAAAGCAAGTAGTAATTGCATTACGCGTTTGATTTTGTTATTGTAGATGCAAAATGCTATGAAAGTATATTTTATTATTTATTTAAATAAAAACAAATATTTTGATGATTGTTCTAATTAATAATTCCGTAACAGTAGGATGTCTCATTCCTACGCAAATATACTCTTCTTCATTTCCCATGTATGAGAGGAATAATATTTTGTGATATAACTCCAATTTGCATATAAAAATGTTCTTATTTTCTGTCAATAGCATTAATATATTTTTTAATGGTAATGGTAGTGATTTTGGTAGAAATGATGTCAGCATATTTATTAATAGGTCAGTAATTGGGTTCGGGTGTAGTCTTTAGACACAAGGTAAGAGATCAGCGTGCGGTGACCCATGACTGGTAAGTTTCGAGTTGGGCTCCTTTGCAAGTAAGGGTTTGTTGTGCAAGTAGGGAAGCTAAGATCTGTTTGGTTGCCCACTCACCGCACTCGCATTGAATGAAAGGTATTTATAGAAGTTGGTTGAATTGATCGAGTACTATTTATCTACGTAAATTGCATCCTATCTGGGAGTGTGGGTCAAGTTAGTATTCAATCGGATTGGAAAAGACGCTGACTCTACGGAGTGTGATGTGAATTTGATTCATTAAAGGACATTTTGTTATGTGTAAAAGAGGGCAAAATGTACAAAAGAAGATAAACATGTACATAAAATAAACAGAGTCAAAGCCACAAAACTTTACTGCCGGAGACCCACAACGCGACACCGTCGGTGGGTTTTCTTTTGAATGTACAATCACCACGCAGTGTGATGATTGTACCCTCAACACTCTCAATCTCTCGTTCCTCATTAAATGCCACACACGCTACTATTTAGGAATCCAACAACCCACAATTCAACACAGAAATTATACTCTCTGTGCAAACTTGTTTTCTTTTCTGAAGCTGAAGATTTTTGTTCGGCAAGAAAACCAATATACTTGCTGAATTTATCATTATTGTTAATACCCCTAGCAGAGATGAGAGATGAAGAGGCACAAAGGCCCCAAACAACTCCCAGCGGAAGCAGTAGTACGAGTTCATCAGCAGCAATCAAGAAAGATGGCGGCTCAGCTGGCTTTGAGGGATTGTTTGGCAGAGGCAATTACAAGCTGTGGGCTTTGGCTGCCATAATTTTGCTGGCACTTTGGTCCATGTTCACTGGCACTGTCACTCTAAAATGGTCTGCTGTTAATCTTAAACACTTCTCACAGGACTTGGACCCCTCCATCCATGGTGATCTTGATGTTCTGGTACTAATATCTTCGTGGGCTCTATATGTCTTTTAATTTTTTGCTTACGTGTATACATACATATATATATATATATATATATTTGTGGGGTTTATTTTTATGTGTATATTTTGCCTTGGGCAAGTGTGAGATGCGCTGTTTTGAGATCTAATAAATAATTATGTATCGCAAGGTGACAATAGGTAGAGAGGTGGAACCGGAATTTTTATTTGAAGGAACGAAGAAAACAAACTTTGACTTAATAATTAAATACGAGACAATTTGACGAATTGGGTGCCAAGAATTGGATCTATTCCCTAAACAACTGATTTAAAAAGTTGAAGGTTTTGAAGTTAAGATGGGCTTCTCCCTCTTTTGAAAAAATACATTGCATTAGTAGTTACAGAAAATCTATGCAACCGAGACCGTCAATTTTTCTGCCAACATTTTGTTTGTTTGTAGAGCTTTCTTGCTGATTCTTATGCAAGTGGATGATTTATTGAACTTTGTGATCTATGTGTTGAAAATTTGTAGGACGTAGATGATAGGGAAAAGATGGTGAGGCAAATGTGGAATGCATACGGGCATAGCAGTATTGTAAGGCTGCCAAGTTTCTGGCGAGAAGCATTTGGGGCAGCATACCAGGACTTGACCAGTGAGGTTGCCGGTGTGCGGAATGCTGCCTTTCTGGAAATTGCTAAGATGTCCTTCCGATCCACCGACATATATGACTCCCCTCCGCTGGAAGCATCTGCTAGGTAGGTAGGGGATTCTAAGATACTCATACTACATAAGCAATGGTTTTCTGTGGGCAGTCTGGTTGGTTGTTTGCTTTAAAGTTAAAACTGAATGCTTGAAATTGGTTGGGGTTTTACGTTTTTGCAGTATCTGAATTCTGTTCTAAGATTTGAGTTTCAACTTCTGAAAGCCACTTGCTCTTATTCTGACCAATTTCCTTTCAGGTCTTGAAATCTAGAAGCCTGAATAAATAAAAAAATTGTCAATTAATTGAAGCCAAATACCATGAAATCTACTGAGTAGAATGGTGACTTAGATTTCTTTGTGAAGTTAAAGGCCTTGCTTTTCAGTGGTATTCCTGCACAATACCTTAAGGCAATTGGTGGCCTGTGATATGTAGCTCTCTCCATTGTTGCAATTTTAATTCTATAAGATACTAATAATGAAGGTTTTTTATTGACACAAAGAAGTCAAAATATATTGGAAGAATAGGATTGCACTGACCATGGAAACTGCAGATTGAAGAAACTTAAAAGATTAAATTAGGATATTTATTAGTGCAGGCGTTGTTCCACCATTCATATTTGAATTATGTTGTAACTCATTTTAGTCTCTTTCTATTCAGCAAGCATTTCTGGATTCAAAAAATTGAATTTTATTTGCATGATTAACTCCGTCAATGTGCTGTTTTCTATACTTGTGCTGCACAGAGCATCTAAGGAGGAAGTTCGAAGAATCCAGGTTAGAAAGACAAGAAAGCAGAAATGACTCTATGGACAGGGCAACGGCAAAATATTGCAATCTCAGATTTTATGTGATTTTGCGTTGCAAATGGTCAGGTTCTCTGCCATAGATGAGAATATATTATTTTAGCATACAGCCTTTGCATCTTCATTGCAAAGTAATGAGATGCATCCATGTTTCATTGTGAGTTATACTACTATATGCACACTAAGGTGTGGTCCAAATTTGGAGGATAATCGTAATAAATGATCAATTTCCTTGTACTACAACAGCTACTTTTGCTCTTCCTTTTACTGCAATCTGCTATTCTGCATTCTGCATTCTGGTGTCATATATGCATAGGTTGTTAAGGAAAAAGACGACTTTTCCCCGGATGAAAAGAAAATTGGATTCATGTGAAATCACCCTTCCTCTTCTTTTCCCTAACCCACCTACTGAGAAAAATGTTCACTTCTTAAAATATCTTATATACGTTGGGGGGAATAGGTGAAGGGTGCATTTATCCCAACGGAATCAAGACTAACAATGCAATTTATAATGCTACAAAAAGGGTGCATGAAATAATCATACCAGATCCATCAGACAGACGCAAAGTGGTTGATATTTCCCGTTAGGATCAGAACTTTAGCAAAACTAACAAAGTTGGATTAAAGAGGTTTTGGTATCAGAGATATTACAATACCTCTTAAAATAATGAAAGTAGAAGGAGATATGGAGCTAAAGTTTATCAAGCTTGGAACCTAGACTTTCATAATTCTGCTTTATCACATTATAAAGCCTAAATGTTAGCAGCTTTCTTTGCTAAAAAAACTCTTTGGGGAGTACTTGCAAAATGTAGAGTTAATTATTTCTTGAAAATGATACATGTAAAGAAAATGAAGGAAGCTTAATTTAAAATGTATAGTGTGTGGGGGTCCAGTTGTTCTGTCATGACATAAAAGCGCAACGAACAACAAAAAGGGCTTTACAGCAGAGCTGATGCATCCACTTTTGGGGCAAAATATAAGTGAAAAAATGGAAGAGAAAAACAAAGCATACATCAACATGCATTCTATGTCACTAGTTAGCATATATTGTATAATTCAGAAAGGCAAAAAAGAAAGAAAGAAATGTTGCAAATTGAATGCATGAAAATCATAAGATAGCGAATCGCCTATGGTAGTTGAAGATGGTTTGAACGAGTGAGGCATGGAAGGAACAACACAGAATGCGAACCACAAATAAGTACTTAACCGTGACAAATTAGCAACCGGCAATATCACCTGCTGTGTGTCCATAGTTTCAAGGAAGAATTTTAGAGTAAACTATGGATATGTTTGTGACAATCATAATTCAATCTCTTGGATTTTGAAATACTATTTATAACTTTTCCTTCCTTATATTAATGATAGGCTAGGGGAACAATTTCATCACTTAAAACAACTAGCAACAATTCGATTTTATGCTTAGTAGTATTATTGTATGAAAAATGAACTTACCTCCCTCTTTACTTTGTCTAAATGTCATCATCTAAGATTTGTCCCGTTAAAATTACATCCCTTTATATTGGTCCTTTCACAATTTAACGCTTTGTGATTTATTCTAATAAAATAATAGAATATCCTAAAGCTTTATATACAATGTAACGATAAACCAACTTTGAATTGTTTATTTTGTAACTATTACTAATTTTAACTAAAATAATCTTATTACTGCAATAGAATGTATTTAAACAATTTTATTGTAAGTTAGAAATATTAAGTTCTAAGAAGAGTTGGCATAAATGAATAGTCTCCTATGATTTACGTAAATACGTGCAATCTTTAAGAAATGCCCTTATAAATTCATATGAATGTCAGAGGGTAGGTCTTATTATTTTCACAAAATATTGATATCAGATCTGCGACCAACGACTGGAATTGTGTAAAAACAACAGCAGAGGGTTTTTGATGAAGAGTTGATGACAATGTAATTATTCAGATTTGAGGAATTCCTCAAGGGGATCCAGATCTAATATTAATGTAATTGCCCTGACTTTCTCATATCAAATTCTCAGATCATTTTCTGTTCCCCTGTCCTACTGTCATTCTCTTGGAATTTTGACCGTGGAAGGTCCACAAGCCGAGCTAAGGTCATTTTAGTTTTAGTTATTAAACCTCATAGAAATGTTTTAAAATTCATAATATTCTAACACAACTAAAGCTACTAAATACGATTTAGATGTAGTACACTCGCGGGACTCCCAAAATATTAGTGATAATAATTCTATAATCAATACATTAAACTAAAATACGGATAGAGTCGGGATGAAAACTCGTAATTTTTAAGGATTGAAAATTCATAGCTTCAATGTCTTGCTTAGTATTTCCAATAATTAATGATCTTTAAGACATGTTAAAAAGCTTACAAATTCGACCTAATACGGCCACGGACCCACACATGACAATATTTATGCATGCTGTGACCATTTTCTTAAAAATGGTTGTCCAGGCTCAGGAGGATAAGAATATAAAGAAAAACAAAAAATGGACCTTCAACTCTCTAACAACAAATATGAAGGAAGTTACAGTTGAAAACTAGACCAACGCTACTTCATAATTAAACCTTGAAACCCTTACAGAAAATATAACCAACCTAATGTTAAAGGTAACCTGAAAAAATTGCTCGAGCAGGGTATATTAGCAGCTCTAGTTTTCTCTATAAAGAAGAGTTTAAAAAAAATAAAAATAAAAACAAAACCCTAGCTACCAGAAAAGAGGCATTTACAGTCAGTCTGAAACAAATGTATTTACAATGTCCTGGTGAGTGCTCACTCATCGGCCGTCTGAATCTCTCCCATCATTATCCGGTTGCTAACAACATTGAATCCCAAAACAGATGGACTCACTTTCTTCCCTTTCTTTCCCTTCCTTTTTCCTACTTTTGTCGGCCCGTCCACACCACCCAGGTCAGAGCCCCCAGCATCCACGTGATCAGAAATCATATCTCCCACTCCTGAGGCAGCAGTGGCCTTTCGATCATTCCGATTCTTGAAGGCAATTTCAACAACATCCGCAGGCAAAAAGTTTTTGTAGTTCAGAAACTTGTCTATGAACTCATGGTTAGGATCAAACGAACCAAGATTCTCTATCAGTAACGTTTCAGCCTCTGATCTTGATATCTTTAGACAATATTCCAAGATGCTTGTATCTACAAAGAAAACAACATATCATCAGCACTACAAAATCAACGGAAATGGCAAAGATTATTGCTGCGTTAAATCGTAAGATTCTTATTCTCCAAAAAAGCAGCAGCATCAAGAATCTATCCTGGAACAAAAACAGAAGCTAGAAAATAAAATGGTGACAGAGAGATGATACCTTTTGAGCCAATAAGTCTGACGCACTCACTCTCACACCATTCCTTGAAGTCCATAGCCTCTGCATCAATACCTGAAGAAGTCAATTCATTGTTCATTTCTTCTTTTGAGGCGGAAAGTAGAGGGAAATAAAGTCAATCTCCAAAGTGGTATACCTGACTGCTTGGCCAAGGCATTTTTTCTCCCTTTCTGATATGAATGAGCAGATGAAGCTGCAGCAGAGAGTGAATACTCTGCAGGCCTGCCACCACTAGACGACTTCTGTCGACTCAATGAACCTCCAACAGTTCCTTTCACGGGGGTGCTTTTGCTTCCCCGACTGCCCTGTGTTTCAAGTTGAGGAAAATCCGACCTGCAGGCAAACAGAAGCAATTAGTAACTACAAGCCATCTTCCTCAAAATAAACAAAACCATGAACATAAAAAATGAGACTTAGATAAAAGCAAGAGATCATTACTAGCTCAAGAAGCATGCCAACATGGGAAATTGTCCCAAAACTACCAAAAATTAGGGTTACTTTAAAGGCGGACAAACTCTAGAGAGTCACTGGAAGATAAAGTCATATATCTTGCTCACATCACCAGCTGAGTTAATATCTTAGCTGCTACAATTAAGTGCATATTGTATTGCAAGCCTGAGCAAATGGTGAAATAGCCTCTCAGGCCTTCAACTCATCAAACTACTCCTCTCATCAGCCAAAGAACTACACTACAAACCCTCTAATACCACCACTACCCCAACAAACAAACAAACAAAAAATACACTCCTGGACATGTTAGAGGAGCAAGGAGCTTGTGCAAAGCCATACGAGTAATTGACAGGATTGTCAATTGCTAAAACTAGGGAGAACATAATAATGAGAACAAGGCACAGAAACGTGTAAACCATGATAGCTAATCAAACTACAATGGACAGTAGATTTCAAAATTCAATAGAAAATGAAACATGAAGCTACATGGTTAATGCAAGCTTCAGGATGATATATCCATAAAATTTAGGCAACAAGGAAAATAGAGTCATACTGCTTATCCTCTGACTTTGATTGCTCTAATGGCCCCCAGAACAGATCATCCTCAACTTTATGTTTTACGTGAGAAGAAGATTGCGGAGGGGATGCAGACTTCCCAGCAGAGGAGGAGAATGACCATGAAGCACCACTTCCACGTGCAGGTTGATTTGTAGCAGGTTTCGGAGGTGCTGGCACCGGCAATGCAGAAGAGATCTTTCTTTCCTGTTCCTTAAGAATGTCCCTCAATGATGCTGGCTTCTGGGGTTTCCTGGAATCAGTGGACCATGCAGGGGCCGGAGGACTTGCAGACTCCCCCTTCCAGGGAACAAAATCTCCCAAGGAAGGGCCAGATGGTACAGCAGGTAACAATTCCTTCTGCTGCTGCATCTGCCTAGCATGTTTAACCTTATCAATGGGACTTGATCCAACAGACACATCAACTGAAGCTACAGGAGCAGCCTTAGCTCCTGCATTTTTTGCCTTAGTGGACTTTTTACGGCTCTTTTTAGTATCTTTAGCATCAATAAACTCATCTTCAACAACAGAATCAGTTTGGGAACTCATAGTTGATGTTAAAGATGCCCCAAGTCCACTGTCAGGAAGCTCCTTCTCTATTTCACCAAATTTAACAACATTATTATCCCAAAATAGATCTTCTTCTTGGCTCTTCTTGTTCTTCAGCATTGAGGAATTGTCTGACTTGACAAGATTTAAATCAGTGCTGGCAGCATTCTGCCTAATTTCACTCAATGCCTTGTGATCTGCATTCACAACTACCCCCGCCCACAGAGTGGAGATGCTCATGGAGCCTAGAGATGTGGAGATCTCAGAAACCACAATCTCTTCTTTTGCTCTCCTCTGCTCTTCCTCCTGTTGTATCTCTAGTAATGATTTGGCCTTGAAACCAGGAGCGGGTTTCCATGCTCGTTGTCCAACTTGTCCTTGTACCTCTGAAGCATGTTCAGCATGGCCTGGCTGAGCCTTTGTCTCAATTGTCACAACATCATCTGCATAATTAAGAGCAGGCAATGGGTTTTGGCCTGGTAGAAAATTGACATCATCAGCAACTTTGTTGGACTTCTTCTCCTTTTCAGTCACAAATGCTGCAAGTGCATCTCCTTGGACAACTAGGTTCTCAGATTTTGCATTACCAGATTTTGTTCCTTCAAATTCTGATGACTTTGACTGTTGTGACTTAGAGTCACTCCGTACTAACTCAGTAGGAACCTTTGAAGACTTCTGCTTTTTTGACTTCTTCTCTGATGATTTTTTCACTTCCCGTGCTCCATGATTTTTCTCTTCCTTCACCAAAGAGGAATCAACAATATGCGGTTCGTCTTGATTTTTCACTTTCTTCACCAAGGGACGGTCACCAATGTGCTGCTCTTCTGGATTTTTCACTTCCTGCACCAGGGGAGAGTCACCAATGTGCTGTTCTTCTGCATCTCGTGGTTCTTCAGATGCCCTTATCAGATCTGTCAATGCCTCTCCACTTCTGCGAAAAAGTAGCTCATTGTCATGACCAACTGTCAGCTGCTGCTGTGAAACTGATTCTCCCAAATGTTCCCCGGCTGGAAAACTTAAAGCGATGTCAGAAGCTGAGATTCTGACAGATCCATCATTGCTTGATATCTGTTCTGAGATGTACTTGTTTGCCTTTTCTGACATCTGTGTCAAATTCATGCCATCTGTTTTGCAGGAACTCTTCTGCAGCTCAACAATTTGCTCTGGCAGAGAAGCATCCCAGTTCCTTTGCAACACATTATTTGCAAAAAATTGATGTGGCAAATGCAAAGAAGTTTCTGAACCAATATTTGGTTTAACATCCTGAGAATCTCTAAGAGGTAAAACAAAATCAGCAGCATTTGCATTTTCATCGGACATCTTGGGAGCTTGTAAGTGTGAGGCAATCTGAAACAAATTATGCGGTTGTTGGAAACGGGTGAGATCCGCATTAGTATTTCCAGCTGCAAGAGTGCCACTTTGCTGTGCCAATGATGCCTCACCCAACCGTTGGTGGAGATATTGCTCAGACAGCACTTGCGAGAGCAATTGTTGGTGCTGGTGCATTAACTGCTGCTGCTCTTCCTGCTTTTGTTGCTGCTTAAGCAACAACATATCCAAAAGCGACAGGTGCTGTGATGCAACAGGCACCTGGGATTGCAATTGCAGCAAGTACTGCTGTTGCAACAAACTTAATAGTTGTGGATCTTGAGAGATACCAGCAGTGAGGAGCTTTTCTGGAGTTAAAATATTGGATGGATTATCCATAGATTGGGCTAACAGGTTAGCCAAGGACGTATTCTGTGGCTGTAATCTCTGCTGATGTATCCCAAAAGCTGATTGTGGAGGAAAATTCTGACTTTGATGAATGTCCAACTTATCCTGAAGTGGATCCAAACCCCCTTGAGTGGGAAAATTCGACCAACCACTGATTCCATTGCTGACAGTGGAGTTAGATCGATCAGATAATCCTTGAAGGACAGACATTGACTCCACATTATGAGAATGATGCTGTACCCGAGCATTGTCCATAATGGACGATAGAAGCTCGGAGTGGGTCAGTGAGGTCTCATTCACAACATCTGTCTTTGCAGCAATGGTAGCAGCATCTCTCCCAGGCCAAAGTGAATAAGGATTTGGCAGAGATCTCTGCCTCTCCAGTGCCAACTTTTTGGCCAATAAGTAAGGGTCGTCACCACTACCAGATCCCAAAGAAGGTAGAGCAAACAAATTATGTCCACCATATCCCTGCATACCTGTAAAACATTGGCCTACTCATATTAAAAGGACCCATACAATCACAAACAAGCAAAAGTAGTTGAACAAACACACAAAAGGAAGACTTGTTTTTCACTCTCTTCCTGTAAATAGGGAAGACAAACCTTCTGAGAGAGCGAACTTCTCAAGTGGGGTGGTACTCGTACTGCCAGCCATCAATGACTCCAGAAACCTGTTTTCAGCCTCTGTTGTGGAACCATGTTTATATTTTGAATCATTTTTTAACACATCAGCCTCACTTGCAACTGCATGGAACTTCCCTAAACTGCTGTAGTTTGATCTACCAGGTATGTCTTGGATTTCATTTGTCTTGGGTGTATTAAATCCTGGAGGTGGTCGAGCCTTGGCACGCAAATGGGGCATCACATCTCCAAGTAAAGAGAAGGGGGAGTCAGCCAGTGCACCGGCCAAACGAACTTGCAATTCTATGCCAAAATACCCAGATTCAAACCATGTAATGATATCACTTCCAGCAAAAGGACCTTGAATTTCACCCTGTGGATCTTTGTAGTAAAGAACTAGGTCTTCTGGAGATGGCTGGGAAATCTTATGTGGTTCCATCTCCCTGTCAAACATTGCTGATGATTGCCTTCTCATGACCAGGTCATCACCCACCTGCCACTTGGGTCCTTCTTTCTCGGTGTTGCGTGAATCCATCATACTGGTTTCCCAAACATTGTCAAAATCTTTCTGAATATCTTTAGATACCTCTCTCCAATCAGAAATTGGATGTGCACGTTCTGAAAAAGATGAAGATCTCCGTGAACCAGTACGAAGAATTGAGGAATGTCTTGGTGTGGAAATATCATCGTTCTTCCTATGAATAGCACTATCTTCTCTTAAAGCTGAACACAAAGAATAAGTTGTTTAAGCCATCAAAACAAGAAATAACCAAATTCCCTCACATGTCAGGATGTCAGAATAAAGATAAAAATATGGACAAAAAGTAATAACATTTCAGGAAAGGCACAAAAACCTCATAATGCAAGTTCAAAGAACAATGAGAAATGGAAACTAGAATTGGGATACCAGCTAAAATGCTAATTTAAGCAGTCATTTCTACAACTTTCCATCTTGCATCTACTTATCTTTCCAGCTAGCATCTACTTATCCTGCATGGTCTCAAACAATCAAAATGAACTCTTTGAATTTACCTTCAGCATTCAAATTCTGATCAGAAAAAGCCTGATGCTCCTGCACTGTCTCAGCTTTTGCATTGGAACAATGAGAAATCTGCTTCTCATGGAACAGACCTTCCGAATAATTTGAATAACCATCAGCATTGTTCAACATTTCATTTTTAGACTCATCAAGAGAAATCAGCAAATCATCCTTACTGCCTGTTCACGCCAATCAACAGAAATTAAAGAGTAAAAATATTTATCCACATAAACGGGCCAAATTTTGCAGAAAGTAAACGTGCAAAATGTGAAACTAGTCTAATCAAAATACAAGATTACCAAGCCTGTTTCGTCTCGACTGAATAAAGTCACTCGTGGTTCGGGCAGCAGATCCATCTTTACTGACCTGAGGAGCACCACTACTAATGATTTCTCCTTTGTCAATTCCCTTAAGGATAACCTACAAAGACACCTTCACAATTAATTTAAGAAACACCATACTATCTAAACCTCACATAATTGTATGCATCAGGATTACCAATTCTTCAGGAGTAGGTGCACAAAATGCCAGAGGTTCAATAGGTTCTTCTTGTGTGAGTGAAGGTACTTGAATAACACCATCCAAATACTTTGAATAAGTTATCATATCTGTTGTCCGGTATATATCAATCAATTTTGTCCTGCTATGATTTAGAGGATAGAGCTCTCCATTGTCACTTTCACCTTTTCCCATAGCAGGTCCCAGTGGTTGCAAGTTAATGGCCATAACTGAGCTCCCCCCGGAGCTAACCCTTCCCCTGCCAAGGGAAAAGTTAGTAGCAGGATTTTCCCCACGTCCCCGGCCATGTGATAATGTAGGAACTTGTTTGTTCAGGTTCAAAGCTTGATGATGAGAATCTGCTCGAGCCCAGCTGCAAGAAGAGTTAGGTTTCCATGGTCGATAATGATCCCCATCCCTCTCATCCTTTCCGTGATGAGGAATATGGGAGGACCCTCTATCAAGAAGCACATCATCTTCTTTGTTGGAGTCCCCCCACTTCTCACGCACAGCATCAACCTCCTTGTAATCAGGCCCCCAACGAGTATTCCATTTGCTCTCACGACGTTGGTCGTGATTGTCTCTGTTTCCTGAATCAGTCCACCGCTCTCCTGAGGTACGACGCACTTCCCCATAGTGTCTCCCAGATGAATCAACCTTGCGTTCCACCCTGCGGTTATCGTTGTGCTCTCTCTCCCCCTCCCTCCATCGGTCTTTGCGGACAGAGGAATTAGTGTCCCTTTCCTCGTCACGCCAGCGGTCTCGACGACTAGATTCCATATCAAGCACAGAAGGACGGAAAACATCCTTCTTCTTATAGTTATCAATCAAATCATCTCCTGTTCCAGTTAGTTTCGTTGCATCAGGGTGATTGCCATGACCTGGAAGCGGACTGAAATGGTTCTCCTGCACCTTAAAAATAAATTATTAAAATGAAGACGTGGACTGAGGTCACATCCTGACAACAAAAAGGCAAAAAGCCCTTTTCATATTCCATTCCACATATGATTATGGCAATGAGCAGAGCAAAATACATATGCAAGCAAAGGACAAAGTAGATCACAACTAACCCCAGTAACTGCTCCAGACTTATTATCCCCCGTTTTTGGCAGAAGCCACTGAGGTGAAAGCGGAATGGAATTTTCAGATCCTTGAATATCTGCAGAAATGAATGAGAGAGAGAACCAAGTAAATAAAACTTCAAGAGAAATTAAAATAAATTGAGGCAACCAAAATATCATCTGGCTAATTGAAAATCGCTACTTTCTTTTTTAGCGTATACTGGAAGCATCATCAGTATTGAGTACAAAAAAGAAAAAGTTAAGGTAACAAGCAATTCTTCGAAAAAGAGAACCCTGTATGTTCTCCATGTCTCATGTAAAACAAGAATTAAAGAAATGCACATTACCATCTTGCAAACATATTCTATACTTAACACACTCTCACTTACTATTCCAAGTACAGTGGTCTGGAGCTTAAGCATATGAATAAGAATTCTTTTGTCTTTTCAAACTCAAAAGTTAGGAAGCTAAATTTTTCCCAAGATATTATTTGATAGCCAAAAAGTCACTAATATAAATTTACAAAGAATAGAATGCAAACAACAAAGAGAGGAAAGCATATAACTTTTATCATTTTTCTAAATCACTCATCTTCCAACAGTCACTTTACATGAAATTGAAGTCATACTATCTCCCACCTCCAACTATCATAACAACCAGAGGCACCTAATACTGGTATGATAAAATGAAGTGAATAACAAACCAAGAACTAAAACCTCAGGAGAAGGAGACCATCACCCTAGCATCTTCATTCAGAATGTTCATACAATTGCATTAAACACATCTATTACATATCTTTCATTAAGCCGCAATAGTTCTCTCTCAATTAATACCTATAAGGGGGGTCACAAAGGGGTTATCAATTCAATGAAGAAATATAAAAATACCAGGAATGCAAGCCTAGCAGGACTCAGAAGTTAAGACCTTGCTATTTAATTAGATATAGAAGTACATGCAAAAACTGAACTGCCATATGGATGAAGACAGAAAGAGATGGACCTTAGTACATGAGAAAAAGTTAGAAGGTTCAGCGAGGGAGAATGATGAGAAGGCAGATAAGATACAGACAAAAACTTCCACAAGTAAAACTTCGTTGCCGCATACAAAGATGTTTTAGCAGTCAAGTTATTTTCAAAAGCTCTGGCTCAACAGAAAGGTCAAAGCTAACTCGTTAGAATATATTATTATTATTACAATATTAACCCACTCCTCCAACTACCTTAAATATGAACATGAACTAATAGTTCTTATTCTTCTTGTTTTCTTGAGATCCTAACAAGGTAACTAAGTTACATTTTGAAGCTTTTTTTCAGATGCAAACAAAAACATATCGCCGCACTTGGATTTCATCCACAAAAAATCTTGGTACAAAAATTAATATGAAATTTGTCTTCAACGTCTTCCTTTCAAATTGAGGCAGTGGAATCATCGTAATAATCAATTTGACGGGGCAGCTAGGACTCAGAAATGAGATGAGGAAACTAGAATATATCATGACCTTGTACCATAATTTGTAGTTTAAATCCAGAATCAAGTCGTCACCAATTCAGGTGATGAGTTCACTCAACACCGCATCCTCTTGCACACATCTTGATAATAAAGATGCTAGTTATTGTACACTGACTAAGCACATGGTACAACATCACACAGAGATGACAAATTTTTTTTTATTTTTATGTTTCTTGATAATTCTAGAAGCCAGCAACGTGGGAACTCACATGACATGGGTGAGAAAAAAAGAAAAAAGGAAAAAAAATTACTTCTTGGTGCCTTCAAAGTGCAAGCCTTTTATCTATGTCAAAAAATAAATAAATAAATCACAAAACTTTACCGACTAAATCTTCTAATCTTTTTCAAATTATTTCATTTGATAAATCAGTCCACAACATAACTCTAACATCAATAATTAGTGAGAAATTTAGCAACTTTATTATCAAATTAAGTCCATTTGGACATACAGCTTTTCTTCACTGGAAAAATATAGATTTTTTTAATAAATAAGCTTTTAAACATCAAAATAACAGTAAAATAATGCATTTCAACTCCTAACTGGTGGAGACTTCATAAAAAATGTGAGAAAGAAAGAGAAAGAAATAGTCTTTATCCTCACATTGGAATAATTAATCACAGACAGAAAAGGGGAAGGTTTATGAATTTGAAATGAGAACCCTATACCCACACAACGCCACCAATGCAAGTGAGCTGCTTTTAGGGTTTTACAGAAAAACTAGAATTAATCAAAAAAAAATTAATAAATAGGCGGAAAGATGAATGCAAAGAAAAATCAACCTTTTGGGATCTGGTTAGAGCGAGAATCAAAAGCAGTGTTCTCAGCCATTGATGATCCACGGAAAATTTTCAGAAAGAGAAATGAGCTAAAGATAGAGAAACTGACTGCTTGAAGGTACTGAGAATAACCAAGGCGGGGTGAAATATAGGGCAAAGGGCGATATAAATCCGAAATCAAATGTATATAATGCGTTTAGTTTAAGGAAGTGTCACCCTCCGGCTCACGTTAGCAAAATTATAGTGATTTTTACTCTTCATAAGAAACTGGGGAAGGATTATGGAAATTTATATGCAGACGCGTCTTAGATGTACCGTGCGGTTCACGAACCCAATGAAGTGACACTTTTACCCTTCAATTATTAAAATACGGGTATGAGTTGCTGAACACGGACACTAAAAAGCAGTTGATGGATATGTGGAGAGACAATATCTAACCTACGGGAGGTCCAATGCTCCAATTCAAAAGTGAATGTCAAAGTTGGGGTGTGATCAAATTAATCGGACAGCCACAAGAGACGTGGCTTGATCCAACAGTGCTGATGTTGCTTTGAGTTTACAATGCCCATCTCTATCTGGTTTCATATGGATTATTTCATATCAAATATAACGTTTTTATGCAATATGGTTAGTTGATGATTGACATGTCCATTTTGTGAAAAATAATAAGATTATGAAAATTTTAATTTAAATTGAATTAGATTAATCATTGTCATTTCCATTTTGTGAATAAAAATCCTATTATGAAATTTTTAATTTAAATCAGATTTGGTTAATCATTAATATCTCCATTTTGTAAATGACAATCCTATTCAAATTAATCCAAATTGTGATTTGAGAAATTGGTTAGGATTCAAGAAATAATGATTAAATAAATCACATTTATCATTTGATATTATAATTTTTATAATTCTAATAAATATTATCACACTTATTGTATGAGTGATTGGGTGTTGTCAATTTCAATTTTAACAAAAATATGGTTTTGGCAATAATTTTTCTTGTTATAATGTATTTATGATTTATGTTGGGGAATAAAGTTTCAAATAAAGGACAATTAATTCATAACCATTGTCGTGAAAGCTTGATAATAGATTTTTAAACTTGTGTAATTGTCATAGAGCGAATAACTATAGAGAGAGAATAAAACTCCAACAAAATTATATAAATAGTTAATAAATAGAAAATTTAAGAAAACAATATATAAGTCTAGTGGCATTAGTCTCCCTTATTATGTGAGAGATCTCGAGTTCGAACCTAAATGAACTCTTTGTGCAATTGATGGGCTCTTTTGTGCAATTGATGGGCATTTGATTTGATAATAGAATAATATTGATTTGTTGAAATAATAAAAAATCTTCATTTGTAACATTCTATAAAAAAAAAAAGTAATAGATGGCAATAAAACTATAATTAGTCCATATAAAATATTGCAAAATTAATGTAGAACTTCATTAAAAAAAAGTGTTTTTGATAAATTACAAAGTGAAAAAATATCGCCAAAAGAGGAAATAATCAAACAAATAATATTAAGTATAAAATTTGTTTGTTGATAATCTAATGGGATATGTGGGGAAAAAATTGAAAATAAAGATTACAACAATATATTAATACAAATTTTAGTAATGATATTTTCACATAAAATTAAAAGTATGAGAAAGAAACAATAAAGACGAAATTATGATAAATGTATTGTCTATGATATTGTGTCCACATTCAATTCTTTCATAATTTTTAAATTTGAGTTAATTTGTTAAGTTACTTAATATTTAATTCAAATATTCTTTACATTTGTGTAAATATATCAATTATGATGAAAAAATATTCATAACATGTGCATACGAATTGAATTTGAAGAATGTAGTTAAAGGTCACTAAATTTGGTTAGTCAAAATATTTTAATGATTTAAAAATTTCAAAAAAATCAAAATTTACGTTAAGTAGCAACTAAAATTTTCTAAAAGATCAAAATTCATAGGGCTAGTTTTTTTTTTTAGAGAACATTACAAATAATAAATTTTTGTCTTTTCAACAAATCAATATTATTATATTCTCTATAGCACCCCGCCAAGGAAGTGCCTGCTTCAGGCTACGGTGCTACTCCAATCTTATTCACAATAATTCAAAGGTACCTCCAAAATTTTCAATTTGTTTAGATCATAGAGACCCCAGATGATTCATTGTAATTTACTATTACATTCCACTAAACGCAAGACACGCAGAGTTGCAGACACATACTCATAAGAAGACAATGTCAAGCTTACTTAACTAAAAGCATAATTCATAAGTTAATTAAAAGATATCAATACCCACCAAACAACCTTAACATATAACAACAAAAGTAAACCCAAAAGACTGACCCAAGGTGTGCAAATATGTACATATCAAATGGTAAAGTTGAACCTCACTATTTACAAAGCAACCAAAAATCTAAGCATCCCGATTAGGTGTAATCCTAGTCAAGTCTATAAATATATATATACACATACATATTACAAGGTGAAATATATCCACAACTCGGGCAAGCCTTGAGCCTTTAACTTCCATCAAGTCCTGTCTATGAAGGTAGTAAGAAATTGCAGAAGGGGGTAAGTCCTAAGGACTTAATGAAGGAATGTGAAACAAGAAGTCAAGAGAAAACTATTGAAAATAAAACTATCAATAAACAAGGTATTAATAAGCAGAGATTCAAGCAATGAACATGCAATAGTTGGCAACATGAAGTAATGATATAACATAACATGTTATACAAAATTCAATAAATTGTTGGCAACTCCGCCCTTATTGCTCCTAAAACAAAACATAACTAGTAAAACAGAGTACAAATCTAACATAACAAATTTTCCTTATTACTTCGTTACCCAAGCACTCAACTCAATAGACGTGTGACACGATCAGCTACATGCCTGATCCCACCACTCGCTAACAACTGCTTGCAACTATCTACAAGTAAGGATCTTAAGTGGGTACTAGCCAAAAGACCAGCCACCATCAGTCCATATCGTTTAGTCCTCTTTTCAAACCTAGTCTTGGGCCCAATCCATCCCATGGCATCCTTTTGGGTGGTATCGTTTGAAGACCATCCTCAAAGGTGACATAATGCTAATAGATAGGAACATAAATCCAAAACAATTTATCAAAAATATGTACGTCATACTGAATAGAATGGTGTAAACTATAAAACATTGGCCAACAAAGCTATATAAATAACATGCATAACAATTTAACTGAGAGTATGGAATGAAGTTGGTCAACAAGACCAAAATATCAACATATATAGGGAAAGCATGCTAGGCTGTAGGGTATATGAGACAGAAAACTAATAACATAATAAGAGTTTTGGGCACTAGAATAAGTACAATCAAATTCAACAAATAGACATAGGGAATTCAAACATAAAAAATCATTCACTTCCCAAAAGAAAGGCTTTACCCTCACCTTAGAACTCCACAAAGGTGCTACCTCATCTTATAATTTAGGAGAACCTGGATCCTCGCCACCTATTTCATTCAAAATGCCATATGAATATTGATGCTACAGTATAGCATTTACTAAAAATAATTATGGCTAATCGCATATTTTAATTACTTTGGCCCGCTTATTCTCTCGATTATCATTCTATCTTATCTTTGCATCATAGTCCTTAGTCATACATTATTTTTCATCAGTCACTTAGTTCATATCACCAGTTTCGCTAATCATCTAGCTGGTTCAGGCAATCAAAGGTTTTACCCCCAAACCTTAATTTACCATTTGTTTTCCTAAGCATGCAAGTTCGGTCAAATCTCATCAATCGAATATTTTATTAGTTATGGGCCAGCACATATTCATTATTAATATTTCAATTGAACCCACATTCATGAGTTTACATGTGTATTCATAATATTCAAGCCTTATTAATGTTCCACAATTTCGACTTTCCAAATGCATCAATTAGCTCGATTGATAATTATTAGTCTTTTCCTATCGAATCCAGGTGCATACATCACTTACAATTAAATTCTTATTCAATCGTTTCAGTCTATGATCACAATTCTCGGGTAACTATCTTGTTTTTTTTCACATCATAAATTAGCCTGACAATTCAATCAAATCAAATCAAGAATCAACTAACCAATTAATTGAAGTTTGAACCTAATTAACCAAGTTTGAGGTCAATTCACTTCGTAAAAATAGTTTGCATGCACTCAATTTGACAAGCCAAAGATTCTATCGAACCACCACTGAAACTAAAATTTGTTATACCCAAACGTGCACTTTCTTGCATACTTCAAAATCCCCAAATCAATTTTGAGTTTTGTTGTCGAATTGTCACCCAATTTAGCCCAAAACCTCACTACTCCGTCATTGGCCACCGTTGCCTGTTTTTCTCAATTTCTTCATCATCAATAGCTTGAGCTGAAAATTGAAATTGCCAACATCTTCTCTTTACTAAGCCCGTTAGTTTCCACCTCTTGGCTCCACCTAAAATTCGTCAGAACCACTACGCCCATCACCTCCACTATTGCTCTACTCCAAGTTGCAAATTTTCGATGCTATGGTTGAGTCACCACATCACGGGGAAGCTAATGGTAGGTTTATGTTGGAGTTTCTACCATTGCCAGGGGAAGTTCGCTGGTTAAGGTAATGAGGAGTTGTATGCAAAAATTTGAAGAAAATGGGGAAGGGGAATTGCTATTTATAGATGTGTTTCTAGAAATTTCATAACGGCCCCAAAGTTATTAGTGCCTTAGATTGGCCTATTTGACCTAATTTTATTACAAATTGGCCTTATGAACTTTGAAATTTCTTATAAATAGGTCCTTCTTATTTATATTTTGAGCCCCAATTTTTTTTTCAAATTAAATTTTGATTTTTAAATCTTACATTCCCTAATTAAAAATTTAGGGATGTTACATTCTCAAATCAAGTAAATTGAATTATACACTACACAACTAGATGTACATAAAGTGCACAAATGAGCTCATTCAGACTCGAACTCAAGACCTCCCACAATAAAGGAGACTGAAACATACAAAAAAAGTTGTTCATTTTTGCTTACTTTTGATAAATCGTAGGGAATAAATTTTTACCCACGCTTTAAACTACATGGGCATTAAACTTTATTAAAGCTTACGGTTAAGAGTAAACCGTAGGCATTACATACTTATTACTTACACGTCTCCAACCGTAGAGAATAATATTTCATTTTGCTTACACTTTAGAGGTAATGCGTAGGCAATACTCAATTATTACCTACGCATTTGTAATCGTAAGGAATAAAATTTTAAATTGCCTATGCTTAAGAATTAAATCGTAGGTAACACTTAATTATTACCTATGCTTTTATGATAGTAAGTAATAAATTTATTTTCTTTTAATTTTTTTCTCATAATTTTTTTCTTGTTTACCAACACTTTTGAAGTCTTTCCTCTTATTTTTTTTAACAAAAATAAAAAGTCCTTTGATTGATTTTTATTCTCTCCCTCTTATTCTAAATTATATCTACACAAAAGATAAATTATTTATTTAATTTTCTTTTATATATTATAAAACTTACATATTTTATTTTTTGGTCTATCTTCTCTCACATTCTCCCCCTCTTTCTATCTTGCCATTAGGGCCTCTCTCTCTCTCTCTCTCTCTCTCTCTCTCTCTCTCTCTCGCACGCAGCCGACACTCTCCATATACAAATGTGAAAATCATCTTTGAAGCACATCAAAGAAAATTGATTGTGAACCTATTTCTTTATAAGTCGTATGCCTAATCTCCTGCCTTATCTCTTAATTTGTTTGGCTTTTGATAATGCTTGGCCAATATGTACACTGCAAGTAATTTTCAGTGTTAACAAATTGAATGTACATTCAATTTCAATTATCTGCTATGTAATGTGTGTTTAATGTGTATATATACTTTGTGATCATGGTGGGGACTGAATGCTAAGCACTTCGCCAAATTTTGTGGCAAGTGGGCTGCCACACTACAATAAAGTCAATTGGCTTCAAAAGAAACTCATTGAAAGTAGAGATCGGGGCTATTTTAATATCTACTAAGTGTAGTCACTTTCCTATAATCATTTTCTAGCAATGATCAAAATAGTACCTCAGCAACCTAATCTGACTGCCGTACAAAAATAATTGACTATGATGTTTATTAGTGATTGTGATGTAGCCCTTTTCTTGTTTATTGTGATGTTTTTTATGCATATTATATAAAAAAATGAGTTTGTTTGGATGGTTATATTATATATAATGTATTGCCACATTATATATATTGAGAAATTGAGAAATATATTGCTAAATGGAAACATGGAACTTTTTTGAACATTAATTTCTTGAAATTAAGTTGATCTAATAATGTTTGCTTAGTTGAGTATTATGTGCAAGTTTGTGTATATTGTGTTGGCTATAGAAATTTGCAAATGCGTAGATTTGGAATAATCCCATTATCTAAAATAGTAAGAAAAATCATTGGTTTTTTGTTAGTTTGCATAAAGAAAGTCTTTGGTTTCAAACAACAAGTCTTTAGGAAATTACTAGATGCTTGGTATCTTAGATCAAACTTTTTACTTATGCTATTCTGCTTTCCAATGGTGGAATTTCAGTTCTATAGATAAATGCTTATGTCAAGTTGAACGTCTCCATATTTTTCTAAGTATTCCACTAAGTGATTATCTTGTGGTTTGCTGGTTTTGCTTGTTATTTTTTTGGTTGATGAGCTATGTTTGTGAATAGACTTTGAGCTTTCTGATTGTATCGACTTTTTGAGATACCGTTGTGTTGGTGTTCTTTTTTTCTTTTTTCTTTTTTGTTGGTTGGTTACTGATGATTGCTGCTAGTTGTTGCTGCTGATTTTCTTTTTTGTGGATTTACAGCAGCGATGGATTTGCTGCTACATAAAGTGCTGTGAATTGGAGTTTTTGTTTAGGTTTCCTTCTGTTAACCTTGAGTTTAATACTTGTGTTGGTATGCTCCTAGTACTTTTTGGATTACCTCCTATTAATGTTTTATTTTTTTATTGATTTATTTTAAAATATTAATTGGGCTTGTCACTTGGTCGTTAGTTGTTGGCTGATGGCTTTTGTTTCTTTGAATATATGTATGTTGATTCTTGCTACTAGAACATATTCTTTGCAGTTACGTACATGGATATTTGCTCACTTATTCAACTCAAAAGCGATAATTAAACTTACTTTCCAGTTGGTATGGCTAAATTACCAACTCTTCTCCTCCCTCTTTTATAATAAAGAAAACTTTACATATAAGTTTGCTTTGTTAAACCTAAAACATAAGTTATCAATTGATCAATCTTTCCTTGAGTCAAATGATTAGCTTATTAAGTGACCATTTTGCTATGGGTGTCTTAATATTCATATATTTAAGAAAGGAAGTATTTGCAATGTTTAATGTGGCAATACTAGTGAGTACAATGTGGGGGTGGTCTTAGGATAGTTTGTAAGAATGGGAGAGGAGAAAGTCCTAGTTTTCAGTTGAAATTTATTGGTTGTGGATGAGAGAGATGGAGTGAGAGAAGGGGAGAATTAGTTGAAGAGTTAAAGAGAGGGGAATGAAAGTGAGTGTGGTGTGACAATTGGAGGTTAAGTTCAAGTGGCAAAGAGAGTATTTCTCTATGAGTTGTGGTTGTAGCATTTTCATTCTCACTTTTACATTTAGTCAACTTGGAAATATGAGAAATTTGAGAACGCTTTGTATAATATGTGCTATTGTTATTTGTGTGTAGACATCAGATTTTATTTTTATGATTAGAAGTTCGTATTAATGGATGTTAATGAATATAGTGTGAACTTACGTTAATAAATATTAAATGTCGAAGATAATAGCAATTATTTATTTTAAGCTAGCTAGGTAAAGTCATATTAAATTTTATGTATGAATAGAAACATTACATATATATTTTTTATAGAAATGTATGAATAGAAATTTTATGTACGAATAGAAATGTATGCTAGAAGAATTTTTAAGGATATTGATATGGGATAGTTCAAGAGGCCCATTTTAGCCTAACAGACCCAACATCAATTCTGAATAGCCCAACAACCCCAACACACTCGACCTCAGCAATTGTTTGGTCGAGTGTGCGGTAACTGGCTTCATTCGATAGGAACCTATATTTGTTCCAGCATATTCTCCTCTCTGTAATCAACCAGCCCGGCCTGTTCGATTAATATATCGATCAGGGAACTCACTTCAGCATTGACCCAAATCCACGCTGCATTTATTACTCTAACAGGCAACATGCCTCCATATTAATGACACGTGATAGCCGATACAGTGGTTGCCACCAACTTTGCCACTACCTTCGGCAAGAAGGCACCTACCAGAGGTAATGTTCACCCTAGAAAATAGGAGATGAAGCCACCTGAAACAGTACCGAGATTTAGAATGACCATCAACTTCCTGGCAGGGACTGAAGTCCAGTGTATTTGATAAGGGCATATTCAACAAATCACACCGAAAAAAAGCTATAAATACCTCATAGCCAACCATAATTTGGGTAATAAAAAATATACCATAAGCTCTCCATACTCTGTTCAATTAACTTATTTTGACCAGAATTGACTTGAGCATTAGAGTGCCTTAGCAAAGGGCACCTCGGCTAGTTTAATGTGTGTTGTTATTACAGATCTTAGACCTCGAGAAGAACATTAGTTGGACTACTCGACCTCTCTGGTTGGATATACCTAAACCTTACCCTCTTTACCATATACATCTTTCTACCTCATCATTTTTGGCACCGTCTATGGGGAACGAGAAAATGGTAACACACGCAGAGCCACATCTAAAAGGGAAGAGAATAGGAGGTCCATATCTCTACTTCCCCCTCCACCCCAGCAAGGTGCATACGCTCCAGGCCCCAACGCCCCTCAAGAGCAAGTGGTGACATTAACCATGCCCTAGTTAATGCAGTTGATAAGCAAGCAAATTTTCACTTAAATTTTAGCCCAGCTATCTGCCGCATTGAATAAGTATACCACAGTGCCCGCACCGACCGTTAGTGCCACCCCTCAGCTGCCTCCTCCATAAGATAGATCTCCTTGAGACAGCCGCGGCTACCAAGAATCTAGGTGACCACCCACCTACCATAAACCTAACCCTAGACGCCCTCAGGATGAGAGAAAACAACCTGAATTATGAGAAAAGATTGCAAACTTGGTGGATCACATTCGACCTATTCGAGCCTCGTAGTACGATAGGGTCGAGCACTCTAGGTGAAGGTACCACAAAGATATCAAGAAATTAGTGAACCTTGCAGCCCGACCTATTTGAGCCCTGAAGTGCAATAGGGCTGAGTAGGCCAAGCCAGGCCTCGATTGAGAAGAATAGAAGGAAATGTCCCACCAGGTCCAACAGTAGAATTTGCGTCTCGATGAGATCTCAAGGAGAAATACTGAAAGAGCACCTAACTTGGATAGCCCTTCGAGATCTTATCGGGATAGAGGATCTCCTTTTATCTAAGATATCATTGACGAGCGTATTGACTCGAAGGTCCCAACTGATTTGCCGAGGTATGTTGGATCGACAGACCTTAATGAACACCTAATGCAGTTTGAACACATGATGCAGCTGCATGGTCATAATGAGTACATCCATGCTAAAATATTGGTAACCACCTTCCAAGGCATAGCACTAGATTGGTTTATGAAGCTCAAGCTATCGTCAATCTATTCTTATGATCAGTTGTGCAATAAATTTTTGCACTAGTTCGCTAGTAAGAGGAAGGCGAAACTCTCCCACACCCATCTCCGTATCGTAAAGCAGAGTGAAGGAGAGTCTCTTTAGGATTTCTTCACCAGATTCAACACGAAAGTTCTTAGGATTGATAACCTTAGGATTGAGTTCTTGATCGATATACTATTCTTAGGGCTTAGACACAAAGAGTATGCCAACGCTTTGGTATGGGAATGGCCTAGGTCGATGGACGAGTTGCTCGACTTGGCCAAGAGATGTATGACATAAGAGGAGATGCATAGGCTCAAATTCAGATCCTCTAAAGTTAACAAGAAGAAAAAATAAAGAAACAACCAAAAATACAAAGAGAGAGGTCGATCTTCCATAAAGCGATTCCACAATTTTACACCTTTAAACATCCTAAAGAGAGAGGTCCTACATGCCATCCAGCATGATAACCTCCTCAAGAAACCCAAAAAGTTGACAGAGACAGAGGTAATGAAAAAATCTAAGAAATATTGCCACTTTCATAAGCAAAATGGGCATGATACTAATGAATGCTTCAATCTCCAAGATGAGATCGAGAGATTAATTAGGTAAGGACACCTCAAGAAATACATAGCCATGGACTCCTAGGTCGAAGGGGGTAAAACCGACTGGACTCCCCATAGAGGAAGGTCGGTTAGCCTTGGAAGGGAAGAAAAAGAAAAAAAACCCACCCACGAGGATCACTCACCCATTCGAGGAATCATTGATATGATTGTAGGAGGTCCCACTGAGGGGACTCAAAATCTACTCGAAGGTAAACTTAGAGAAGTCTCGAGTCAGCTAAAGCCTCCCACATCGAGATAATATTCCATCTTACAATGAGTGCAAAGCCCATCTCATTTACTAATGATGACTTAGCACACCTCAAAGACAGAAATGTCGACCACAAAACAGACTGTTCGCTGGTAGTCTCTATTGAGATTTCCAACTTTGAAGTGTGCAAGGTCTTGGTCGATAATGGCAGCTCGGCCAACATTATCTTTCTCTCTGCCTTAAAAAGAATGAATATGGACTAGCTAAAATTTAAAGTTGTACGCACACCGCTGGTTAGATTTGGGAGATCGGAGATCATACTAGAAAGGTTGATCAACCTATCAATATCATTTACAGAGGCTCCTAGAAGGAGGACTTTGCTGGTAAATTATCTTGTGGTCGATGCCCCATTCACTTATAATGTTATCATAAGTCGACTCGCCCTCAATAACTTTCATGTAATTGTGTCCACCTATCACTTGAAGGTCAAGTTTTTGACCCCAATAGGTACGGTGAAACTTTTATGCAACATGAATGAGGCCTGGAGATGTTACAACATCTCAGTCGAGTCAAACAAGCATAGAGCTCAAATGCAACAAAGATCTTGAGGGATGCCCTTATAGCGAAACTTGAGGAATCCCAAACCAACAAGAAGCTAAAGTTCGAAGATACTAGAGTGGAGCTTGTAGGGGACTTTAAGACCATTGAGCTCGAACAAGAAAACCCCGACAAAATGACCCGTATCAAAACTGACTTGGGCCCCCACTTAAAGTATTTTATGGTCAATTTTTTGAGATAGAATATTGACGTCTTTGCATGGAAGGCATCTGACCTTTAGGGAATCGACCCCAACATCATTGTACACCATCTTAAGGTAGAGCCCTCGTATAAACTAGTCAGGTAAAAAATACGGATGTTAATGCAGAGAGGATGCAGATCATCGAGGAGGAGATTAGAAAACTCTTAGATGATGGTTATATTGTAGAAATTCAATATCCCTCTTGGCTTTGTAATGTTGTCTTAGTCCCAAAAAATGATGGACAATGGCAGATGTGTAATAATTTTATGGATTTAAATAAAGTATGTCCTAAAGATCCTTACCCCTACCTCAGATAGATTTATTAGTTGATTCAACTACTGGTTGTGAGTTTTTGAGCATGATGGATGCATTTTAAGGCTATCACCAAATTTTCATGGCTTCGATAGATAGAGATAAGACCTCCTTTATGGTTCCAAATGGACTATACTATTTCCTGGTCATGCCTTTTAGGTTGAAAAATGCCGGAGCAACTTATCAGTGACTCATCAATTTTATGTTCAAAGAACAAATTAGTAAATCAATGGAGGTTTATATCAACGACATAATTGTCAAAATAGAAAAAGCTCAAGATCACTTGCTCGACCTTAGTCACACTTTTGTGATCCTGAGAGCCTTTGATTTAAAATTAAACCCAAATAAATGTATGTTCAGGGTCCAGGGAGGAAAATTCTTGAGATACATGGTTAGTTAAAGAGGCATTGAGGCCAATCAGCAAAAAACCCAAGCAGTTCTTGACGTCACCCCTCCAAAAATAGTTTGGGATGTTCAAAGGTTTGTGGAAAAGATTATAACCTTGGGAAGGTTCATCGCAAGATTAGCCAACAAGAGTTTACCCTTTTTAAAGACTCTTAGAAATACCAAGAAATCGGGCTTTCAATGGACTGCACAATGTGATCAGGCACTAGTCAAACTGAAACAGTACTTGGCCTCGCCCCCATGTTGGCAAAACCTGAGTTGGGCAAAGTACTTTGGGTATATTTGGCGGTCTCAGCGGCATCTATCAGCTCAGTATTGGTCTCGACCCGATATGGCACCCATCGATTGGTCTACTATTACAACAAGTCACTCCATGGGCCAGAGCATAATTATTTAGAGATCGAAAAATTTGCTTTAGCATTAGTGACTACAGCTTAAAAATTGCGACCATACTTCCAATCTCATTCTATTATAGTGCTGACCAACTAGCCGTTGAAGCAAGTACTGATAAAGCTGGATACATCTGGAAGACTGACCAAATGAGTAATTGAATTGGGAGAATTCAATATTATTTTCCAACCTCAAATAGCCATAAAAGCATAAGTCCTAGTCGATTTTATTGTGGAGCGAGTCGACCTGCCCGATAAGGATCCTGAGACCCCCCTCGTTTAGACCATGCACGATGATAGATCATCGACCACGTTCGGTGGACGAGTAGGCATCGCTCTCTGCTTCCTAGAGGCAGAAGAATATGATTTTGTAATAAAGTTGGATTATGTAGTCACAAACAATAAGGCAGAATACGAGGCCTTTCTCGCAAAAATAAGGATGGCGCTCGATTGTGGGGTTGAGCACTTGATTGCAATTACAGACTTTCAGTTAGTGGTCAAATAGGTTGATGGAAATTTTAAAGCTAAAGATGTGACGATGAGTCGATACTTGGTCGAGGTGAAGCAGTTGCAACAATCTTTCAAAAGGTTCATGCTCACTTAAGTTCCTTGATCAGAGAACGAGCGGGCAGATGCTCTTTCAAAATTTGTCAGCTCCACCAGGGGGACGAAGGACAAGAAGATCACATTTTTTGTCTCTGATAAATCATCAATTGGGCCTCTCGAAGAAAATTTGATAACAAGCATCGAAGGAAGGACAGCTTCTTGGTAGACTCCGATCAAATTATATACAAGCCAAGGCATCATCCCCCAAGACAAGAACGAGGCTCGACGCCTTCAGAGTCAGGCTTCCAAATTTGCTCTCGATGAGCATGGTCAATTGTATAAGAGATCAATCTCGGGCCTCCCTTTAAGGTGTCTTGACCGCAATCAGGCTTTAGAGATGTTACAAGACATTCATGCGGGTATGTGTGGCAATCATTCTGGAGGAAGATCCCTGACCCACAAAGTAATCAAGTATGGATAGCCAACTTTATTGAAAGACTCAGTGGATTATGTGCATAAATGTACTTCATGTCAAGTCCATTCGAATTTGCCACACCAACCCGCAATGCCGATGGTTAGTGTTCAAATTTTTTGACCTTTTGATCAGTGGGGAATTGATATTCTGGGCTCACTACCAAAATCGATGGGATAGCAAAAATTCATAATCATCGCAGTCGAGTATTTTACTAAATAAGCTGAGGTGGAGGCTATTCCAAAGATAACGGATGCAATGATCAAGAGTTTCATATGGAAAAAACATTATATGCAATTTTTGTCTACCTAAAGTCCTTATTTTTGATAACAGTACTCAATTTCAGAGCAAGAGCACCAGGGGCTGGTATGAAGTTTTGGGGATCGCACATCACTTCACTTTAGTGGGCAATCCCCAATTGAATAATCAGACAGAGGTAACTAATAGAATAATCCTTGACTATCTGAAAGCCAAGATATAAGATACTGGCTCAAAGTGGGCAGACGACTTCCTTGGTGTGTTATGGGCATACAAAACTACTTACCCCATACAGTCTCGTTTATGGATCCGAAGCTGTCATACCCTCAGAGCTAATTCAACACATAGCTTGAGTCATTCATTTTTATCCACTAAGAAACACATCAAAGAGGAAACTTGATCTCAAAACTATCGATGAGCATCGCCAAGAAGCTTACAACACTATGCAGCGCCGCAGGTTGAAGATAGCTGAAACTTATAACAAAAGAGTCAGATTGCACCGTTTCCAGGTTGGAGATCTCATTCTCAAGAAGGTTGAAATCTCCAGGAGTGTTGGCAAGCTCGACCCAAAATGGAAAAGACCGTACGCTATTGTTAAAGTATCAAAACACAATGCATATAGACTAGCTAATATGCAGGGAGAAGAACTCCCTCACCCATGGAATGCAATCAACCTTCAAAAATTTTACATTTGAGATTTTGCTGTACGTACCTTTGAAGTTTTTAGGCCTAAATAAAATTCCAACAATATTAATATGATTTAGAGTCATAGTCATAATCAAGCGGCATCATGCAGCCCTAACCTAAGCCGATCTCGTAGTTGATGAATAAGCAGCTCGTGCTACCACTTAAGTGGCTTCATGTCACCACAACCCAAGTTGGCCCCGTAGTCGACAAATAAGCAGCTCGCGCTGCCACTCAAGTGTCGTCATGCTGCCACAATCGAAGTCGACCCCATAGTTGATGAATAAGCAGCTTGTGCTGCCACTTAAATGACCTCATGTCGTCACGACTCAAGTCGACCCTGTAGTCAACGAGTAAGCAGCCTTGTGCTGCCACTTTGGTTTTATGAGCCCAGAGTCAACCCTTGTAGTCGACGAAGCAGCAACCCAACTTTAGCATCAAAATTAATCAACCCTCATCGATCATGTCAACCCCAAGGTTGAAAATCCAGGGGTTGACTCAATAGTCGACCAAGAGGGGTTAAAAATTGACGATGCAGTTGAATGGCCATACAACAGACTAGTCTATTACAAGTCGACTCAATCAACAATAATCTTACTCAATTTTCTTCACTATAAAGGCGATAGCTAGGTCATTCATCAGTTATTCTCCACATTGTTATAATAATTTAATTCAACATAAAAATACTTAATTGCTATCTTTAATACGACAAAATGAAAGAAAAATAGTCTTTATTCATCAAGTGATTGATCATTGTTACATTAAAAAGGTGGGGAAATAGATTGCATGTGTGCTGGATTAGTTCTGGCTAGTCCCTAGCTACTCATTTTTAGGCCATTAAAAGTTTAAATCAGGCATTGCACATGCAAGCAATGAGACCACTTGAGGAGTTTTGGAAGGCCCAACAATATTGCTCATAAAGTTGATTGAGAGTAGCACGTATTATGCCATGTCAATGTCTTCTTTCTTCAGTTGCACCACCAGGTCCTTGGTGAACATGAACTCCTCGGCCAACTATTCTAACTTGGCATCAATCTTGGCCTTCTTTTTTTGAGCTTTGGTTAAAGGCTCATCAGGCGTAGTAGTCATATTTTCTATCCTCGAGACCTACTCTATCTTGCCCTTCTCGAGATCAAGACAAGGCTCCAGTTTTTCGTTCAGGGCAAGACTTATTTTTCTTTTGTCTTCAGGACAAAAAGCATATCCCAGGTGCTCGAGCTATTTTATGGTCCTATGGAAGGCTTTTCGAGCATCATCTAGGGACACAATCATGCTTGCATCCTAAAAAGTAAGGTTAAGGATAAATTATTTAACCGCTTCACGGCGTATCCTTTGGACATGTTGATTAAAGGCCTCCTTCACTTCATTGGTCACCTCTGCAAGGCCTTGAGCCCAACCAGAAGTGTAACTCACCTGTAAGTCTAGATAGGCTTTCTTTATTATAGAGTCCATTTGACTCCGCTACTCGACTGCCTTAACTAACTACTGATCTTTAGAGTTAAGCTATTTCTATAGATCGGCCACATTTTTATTCAATTCCTCGACCTGGAGTTGGGAGGACTCGAGCTGCACTTTGAGGATTTTCATATCCCCCCCTCTTTGCAACTCTTCTCTATCGGCTAGCGCTAACTCAAATTGGCAAAAAATGTTGTAGCCCAGTTGTCCCACCCGGAACACAAGGATGTTACCCCATGACCCTATAAGAAAGCAAAAATATAATGAGAAGTGTTTGATCTTGTACTTACCATGTTGTAGTGGTAGGACAGTGCTCGAATGACCACGACCTAACGGAGGTTCATCAATTTTTGCTGATCGGATAAGAACAGCCTCGACAAAGTTATTTCAGAGCGTTGCCACATGTTATTCCCCCCTGGATAGTGGAGGTTGAATCATTTATTTCCTCAATTTGGTCAGTGGCGAATTGGGGAGTAGGCAGTCGTGGGAGTTAGAATAGGGCACCATAATTGGGCTTTCCAAACAGATCATAGCTTGTAGTTACTTTCTATTTTCCTTTGCCTGCTGTAGCCTTTTTTAGGGCTGAGCCCTCTTACTCAACCATCTACCTTTTGCCCCTATCTATGGGGCTACTCTTCTCGATGAGCGGATTGAGTTTCTGCTGCTTGGTTAATTTGGGCGGGCGCAGAATCAGAGGTCGATCGGGTAAAACCCAATAATTCTATGGAAGCACCTTCCCACCTTGTTATAGTCACCCGATGGTGCTCCTCATTTCTTAGAGCAGGGCTTGGGATTCGAATAAACTCTGGGCCATTACATCTTCTCGATCTACATGCATAGACAATATAAGTAAATATTAGAGTCGAATAGGGAGATAGAGTAGCTACAATTACAGCAATCGATGAGAATCTCTACCTAGTCGATTGCCCTTAGACAGGTCAAGTTGGGTTGGCGACAAGCCAGCTAATACCAAACATCTTTCCTCAGTCAGAATCGAGGCCTCTATATACCCAAATCCAACCAAGTCCCAAATAAACGTATTGGGCCAACTAAGTGTTTGGTTTCCTGGCATCTCCATAAGCCCCCTCCACCAACCCCTTAGAATGGCTAGAACCCCTAGCCCCCGAATATAGAAAGAATGTTTTTTCTATTTTGGCCATAAGACGAGGTAGGGGATACTAAAAATTTTCGATGAGGTCAAGTAGTTAAGTAGTAGAAACTAAACTCCTACCCGACTTCTGTGACATTGGTAGGTGAAATAAATTTAAAAAGTTGGCAAATGAGGCCGGTTGATTATGTAAGTGCATTAGCATGGCAAAACTATACAAGGTGGCAAAATAGTTTGGCAGTAATTGGGTTATACAGACTTCTAGGCCTATTAGGAGGTCGACGATCACTTGCGTGAAAAGAAACTTAAGCCCATATTTCAACCCTTCCTCAAACAATGTTATACACCCTCGAGGAGGTTGATACATTCTGTCCTGAGCTCCTGGAGCTAATAATTTGTACTCCTCAGAGATATGATAAGTTGCCCTAATTCGTATCAAGTTAGTAGGGGTTATTTTGGACATTATTTCTGAGTAATGATCTGGGGTAAATAGTTAACCCTGGGTAGGAGGAACATCACTCAGGCCAGCATCCCTCTCAGAAACAGCCCTCACCTCGCTCGAGCTACTGGAACTACTCAAACTTGAATTTTCACTCATTGAACTACCTAAATCCCTCTGGCGAGAGGTTTCAAATGTGCTCCCACCGCTAGGCCACACTCTCAAACCTAGTATCCCCACTATTAGAATTGGCAAATATTTTTTTGCAAAAGAAAAATAGAGAAAAAGAACAAATGGGCAGAGCAACTTACAGCAGATATTTGGCAAGCTGTAAGCGTACAAGGGTTGAAGAACTTCAAAGGTAGAGATTCGACCAGGAATAGATTCAACAAAAGTGTAAATAAAGGTATATATTACCATTATTTATAGGTATTTGTGCACAAGAACCCAAGCATCGATTATGATTACATCTTGCCCTGTACACTTCATATTCTACGAAGTAATCAGCATATTAAATGTAGTGGAACTGCCATAAATCCTAGTTAATTTGTCAAAACCATGATCGAGTATGGGTAATCGCCCAAAAATTGCTCAGATACTCCTAGCTCTTGCTCATTGACAGGTTCAATCAAGACCGCAAGTAGGGGAGACCCGTGATATGGGATGGTCTAAAAAGCTCATTTTAGCCCAACAGGCACAACACACTCGACCTCAGCAATTATCTGATTGATTGTATGGTAACTGGCTTCACTCGACAAGAACCTATATCTATTCTGACATATTATCCTTTCTATAATCAATCAGCCCAATTTGTTCAATTAATATATCGATCGAGGAACTTCTCGGCATTGACCTAGATCTACGCTGCATTTATTATTCCGATAGATAGCATGCCTTCGTATTAATAATGTGTGACAGTCGGTACAGTGGCTGCCACCAACTCTACCATTACCTTTGGCAGAGAGGTACCTACCAGAGTTACTGTTCACCTTGAAAAATAGGAGATGAAGCCACCTGAAATAGTACCGAGATATGGAATGACCGTCAACCCCCTGGCAGGGACTGAAGTCCAGTGCATTTGATAAGGGTATCTTTGACAAATCACATCGAGAGAAGACTATAAATACCTCATAGCCAACCACAATTCGGGTAATTAAAAATATACCATAAGCTCTACATACTCTGTTTGATTAACTTATTTCGACTAGAACTGACTTGAGCATCGAAGTGCCTCAGTCGGGAGCACCTCGACTAGTTTAACGTGTATTGTTGTTGCAGATCTCAGACCTCAAAAAGAACATTAATTGGATTACTCAACCTCTCTGGTCGGATATACCCAAACCTTACCCTCTTTACTATATGCAGCTTTCTATCTCATCAGATATCTTGATTGACCTTTTCCATTTGTTACTATATATTATTTCTTCTATACAAAACTTTTAACAAGATGTTGGTTTCGGGATATTCTTTGGTCGAGCCCTTGCCGCCTCTTTTTAAGATAGACTACAATGAATTTTAAAATGTATTCCTAGGATTATTCTCCATTCAAATTCAAAATTAAGCGAAAATTAGTTTATAGATAAAATGCTGAATTTCGCTTTCAAAATTGCAAAATTGCTTTCAACACCTAATACATGAGATAACTATATAAGCTTATTTTTGTGCCAACTGTAATTTAATTGAAAATTCCTAGTATCCTATTTTGATAGTCTTAAATACTATAATACTACCCACTTCCTTGATGGTTGCCAACCCACAAATTTTGACACTTTATTCTTCCTATATCTACCAAAACATGGATTGCAAGTGTCATTTGGCTAATTTGTTATGAACTTGCTTTGACAATTCTAAACCTGTCATTGTCTCTTTCCATTTCAAGTTAATGTAATATTACAGCAAGTGGGAATTTTGCTTAGTAGATTAGGAATGTTGGACGTATTAATTAATTAAGAAATCATGTTTTAGTAAAATTTAGTATTCAATTTTTAATGAAATTTTCTATTTTACGCATTGATTATTCTATCTTGCTATTTTAATTTATTCATAATATCTATATATTTTGTTAATTCTATTTTGTTTACAAAATTATTCAAAAAATTATATTGTGGATTTAGTTTTGTTCTATTTTAGTGAATATCTTCTATTTGTTTTAAAGATTTTCTTGCATTAATGGTTTGTTGAAAACAATTTTTTTCTAAATAGTAACTGTATTTTAAGATTAACTATGCATATAAATTTTGGTTAAATTTTTCAACAATTGACGCAGTTGTAGAAAAGTTTTGCAGTACCCTAAACACCAAGGTTCAACTTCTTAAGGGCCCCTGTAGAAGCATACTTGAAATAGGTAAGACTTATATGTATTACATTGTACTGTTCTGCAAGTTTCTAGCTTGAATATGTTAGAAATGTGCCTTTGATTTATTTTTTAATAAGTAGTAAAGAGTGAGAGTGAAACAAATATCTAAATTTAAGAAGAGCACATTTTCTACGTGGCATTATTCTTGTTGGTATAATGCATATGACATTTTATTTTTGTTTAATTAGTTTGTATGTCATAAGTTGTTCTATTCAAAGTTTGATACCATACTAGGCCTATTATGCCTGAATGAGGTGTGAAACGAAGACACTGAGACGTCATCGATCAGAACAAATTACATCATTTATCACTTATAAATATGGTTTTTGTCTTTGTAATTATTGCAATCATAACACATAATGGATAAGAGTTGGATTGGTTTGTTGAAATATGATCCAGAATATATGTCTGGTGTTGGTAAATTTATTAATTTTGCATTCAAGGATAAGACAACAGATGCCATAGTCCATTGTCCCTATATGACATGTAGAAATCAATTTAACAAGTTTTGAAATGATATCTTAGTCCATTGTGTTATGAAAGGTTTTTATACAAACTACAAGAATTGGGTTTTTCATGGGGAACCATTAAATTTGCAAACTTGTGATAATGAGAGCATATATTAGAACTTAGGTTTGAATTATGCAAGTAATGATACGAGTCAAATGGTGCATGACGCAATAGGCTTTCCTAATATAGAGATTAACAAGATAGATGAATTGGTACATACAAATAAGCATGTCAATAAAGCAAATGAAAAAACTACAAAGTTCTTCTTCAAGTTATTGGAAAATGCAAAGATAGAGGTATATGCAAGGAATCAAACGTTCACTAAGTTGTCTCTTATTGTTCGTATTCTTCAAGCTAAGGCATAATGTGGGTGGACTAATAAATCAATTGATATTATACAGTGGTGCAAAAATTCCTAATTCATGTTATGAAACGAAGAAGCTAATCAGTGATTTTAGCTTTTCATGTGAGATATGGGAAGTATGTCCTAACAATTGCATGTTATTTATAGGAGAAGATAAAGATAAGCATGTTTATGACATTTGTGGCACTTCTCATTATCAAGATGAGGTGAGAAAGTTGGCAGCAAAGCAAATGAGATACTTTCCATTAAAGCCATGACTACATAAATTATTTATGTCATGTAAGACTACATCTAACATGTGATGGCATGCGAAAAATTGAAAAGATGATGGTGTGTTGAGATATCCTGTTGATTCTTGTGCATGGAAAGAATTTGATAAGAAATTCCCAACTTTTGCTAATGATGTACGCAATGTTAGACTTGGTCTATTGGTAGATGGTTTCAACCCATTCAAAACTTCGACATCAAGTTACAGCATTTGGCCAGCGATTCTAATGCCATATAATCTACCACCATGACTTTGCATGAAATAACCCTATTTTATCCTGTCAACACTCATTGATGGGCCATTAAGTCCAAGTCAAAATATTGATGTATACTTGTAGCCACTGATTGAGGAGTTAAGAGATTTATGGGAGGTTGGGGTTTCAACTTTTGATGCTTTTAGCAATCAAATGTTTTAAATACATGCAGCATTATTATGGACGATTAGTGACTTCCCTACATACTCAATGTTATCTAGTTGGGGTGTTAAGAGCAAACTCGCATGCTTATATTGTGGAAGGAAGACATGGCATAAAAGATTAGATGGTTTTCGTAAAGATTGTTATGTAGGTAATCGACGTTTTTTGCCTACAAGTCATCAATTTTAAAGAGATACTTTGTCATTTGATGGTAAAAGAGAATTAGGAAGGGCTCCTATTCCTCACACAGGGTCACAAGTATTGCAAGAGTTTGATAAATATCAAATATTAACTCAATACAATAAAGAAGACCAATTGAAGAGAGTGTCTGGAATCGATGAGGAAAAATCAAATGAGCATAATTGGAAAAAAAGATTATCTTCTTTAAGTTGCCATATTGGGAGTATAAGTTGATTAGGCACAATCTTGATACAATGCATGTAGAGAAAAATGTGTGTGACAATATTCTTTGGGTCATATTAGGTGATTAAAAGAAATTAAAGAATCATCCATAGGCTCAGATACAGTTGAAATCAATGAACATCCGCAAGCCTCTATAGCCACAACCACAACTTTCTAGGAGAGGTAATCTTTCTCTTATTGCATTTACAATGAATAGGAAAGAAAAGGATATATTTTGCATAGTACTGAAGAGCATTAGAACTTCGGATGGATATGTATCTAACATCACACGTCATGTTAACATTGCATCTAGAACTATAAATGGATTGAAAAGCCGTGACAATCATGTTTTAATCTAACAATTGCTTCCTATAGTAGCTCATGGAGCATTACCGATGAATGTAGTAAGTGTGTTGATTGAATTAGCAAATTTTTGGAAGCAATTGTGTTCTAAAGCTAGTACCACACATGTTCTAGACAAATTACAAGATCGTAAAGCTCTTATACTGTGCAATCTTCCTATCCATTTGGTCAATGAGGTGTCAAAAGGTGGCCCAGTTCAATTTCAATGGATATATCCGAATGAAAGGTAATTTGAGAATATATAATTTTAGTTTGATCTACACTTTAGTTTCATATCGAAGTTATTTTAAATGTTTCAATTTAATTATTTTAGGTACTTACTTACCTTGAAAAAGTATGTTCGCAATCAAGCATGACCGGAAGGATCTTTAACTAAAGACTACTTGATGGATGAGTGCATGAACTTTTGTGATAGATATCTCAGGGATATTGAAACTAAAGAAATAGACCTTTACGGAATTGGGTTGGAGATAATCCTATGGGTCGAGTTTTAGGAAAGGAAAAGTAGAGGATATTTGACAATACCACACTAATTCAAGCACATCGATGAGTTTTTGCACATGTTAAATCAGTTGCTCCATACAAGTCGTAAGTCATGTTGTTAATATAGAGGTAATTATCTATCGATTTATATAAAGATTTAATAAACTATATAACGTATGATACAGTATCCAAATTGCTTCTATTGCAAGGGAGAGACGAATAACATCACCAAAGAAAATCGATAGAATCTACAATGCAATATTTCATGAGTGGTTCAAGTCTTATGTATGTATTAGACCATATAAATTACATGACATGATTATTATTTAATAAATTTCAAAGTTTTCACCATTCAATTTTCTTAAACTCAAGTACATGATAGGGAAAATACAACCTCTTTTTTAGATGAAATTAAAAGGTTGGCTAATGATCCCATGGCACATGGGAAGAGTTATAATGCATGCATCATGAATAACTTTCACTTTCGTACTAAATCTCATGATGAAAGGAAAGCAACTCAAAATTTTGGGGTTATCCTTAGGGCTACCACAAATAGCTATGCAAGTGCAAAGGATAGAAACCCTTGCATGGGTGAAGTCTCCTATGACGACATCCTAACTAATATCATTGAAATATATTATACCTAAAATTTGAAGTTCATACTATTTAAGTGCGATTGGATTGATATTGATAAGGGAGGGTTAATGGAAGATACACATAAATTCAAGCTTGTGAACTTTAATCGATTAATGTATAATGACAATCTTCCCAGTGATGAGCCCTTTATCCTATCTAATCAAGCAAAGCAAGTGTGGTATGTTACTAATCCCATGAATCCTAAGTGGAATATTGCAGTACTAATGGCAAAAGGAGATGATTTTAATGTATACTCATGAATGTATGAAACAGAACCCTACAACAACCAGTTATTGGATGACCGTATTCCTATAAATGATGAGAATGCTAATTGGGTTCAAGATGGAGTTAAAGGAACTTTAGTTGATGTGCATGATGATGAGCAATTTGATGAAAATGATGATTATGATGAAATAGATTAGAGGCAGTAGAAGGATTATATTAGTAAATTTTATATATTTTTTACTTTTCATGAATGGTATTTATTTGCTTATTTTAAGTTAGCTTTTTCCTTTCTTGATCTTTAGATATGCGAATAATATATTACATTTTCATTCTTAAGTTCTGTTACTTGAAAATTGAGTTAATGATTTTCTTGTTTTATGCATATTGATTTGTATTTAGGTGTCATGATGGGGAGAACAAGAAACATTCGCGTAGGACCATGATAGGTGGAGACATTGATGCAGTTGTAGGAGTAAGTGGTATAAACAACAATGTTTCATCATGTCAGTCTATTCAGCCTATAGAGTCACAACTAGAAAGTGAATCTCATGGATCTACTGGACTAGCCTCAACCACATTAGGTATCAATTCACCAATAATAATAAATACCTACACATGTTATAAATATGTTCTTATTATATTTTATGATACATTTCCTTTTGGCAGGATTAAAGAGAAAAGGTAGAGGTTCTTCACACTTACCCGCTAAGTGGAATACTAGTACACCATTGGAGATAGAGCTTAATGAATTTGGTCAGATTGTTGGCAAAGACCAAGCACAACTAAGGAACACTTTTGTGGTCCTTGCAAAAATGGAGAATTTGTTGCCTTTAAACTATGAGAAGTGGTCTGACATGCCAAAATCAAGACTTAATGATATGTGAAATGAAGTTCAAGTAATGAAATTTGTGATATGATGAAATATGTTGTATTCTACATTTTAATATTTTCCTTATTGGTCATATCAATAATTGGTATCCATGCAGTCTAACACTACATTGCCCTATAGAAGTAAAGAAGCACGTGTTGACAAATTTGAATTCTGTATGGAAAAGGTGGAAGAGTACTGTGAAGCCTACTTATTATGAGCTATATAAAGATGATCCTGAGTATCTCATTGTGGTGCCAGATGAGTGATTAGAGCCTAGGCAATGGCTTGCACTTGTGGATTATTGGAAAAAAAAACCCGGATGTGTAGGTAATTGAAAAATCTAAAAATCCTAAGTTAAGAATTTCTAGAGTTCGTTTATATTATTCATATACTTATTATAAGATAAAAAATTTTAGTGGTATATCCATTTTAAATTTGATATTAAAAAATATTACTACTTCAAGATATTTAATTATTATATGAACGAGCAAGACGAAATGCAGAGATTAGGAATACTTAGAAACACCCATACAAAATAGGTAGAACACCTTTTCTTGTGCTACGAGAAGAGGTCAGTATCAAATTATAAATAATTACACATTGCTTTATAAGGAATTATATATGTCATATTTGTTAATTTATAACATTGAATAATCAGTTTAAAGAGATCGGGATATCTAATCCTACATAGTTAGATTTATGATTGGCCTCCCATTCAAGAGGATAGGGGAGGAATGCAAATCAAGAGACTGCTGAGTTATTTGTGAGAATTATATAAAATTTTTATCATCATATCAATTTTTTATATGTAATATCGTTTTAATATAGTCCTAGTATTTTTCTATTGAATTTGGATGAGATAGAGGAACAAGTCAATCAAGTGCCTGAAGCCGAGAGAATGAAAAAATTCAAGGATGAATTGTTTAACAATGCTATTAGAGTTGATGGACATGGATGTGTCAAGTGTATGCGAAAAGGGATTACACCTACACAATTTAGTGGAAGTTCTTCTACTTCTAGATCTCATACGCGGGAAGAGCATCATGAAAAGATTTGTTATGAGGTACAGAGTGAGGTGAAGGCCGAGATAACTCAAGTTCGCTCTCAGATGGATATTCTACAAAAAAAGATGAACCTTTTGGTGAGTTTGTTGGATCTCTCTGCATTGCAAGTATTTCAAGTAGCTTGTAACAACATTGATGGAGTTGGTTCTGGATCCTCCCCTCGTGAAAGATCAACTCCAGCATGTATATCTAGTGCTCAAGTTAGCATTATATATATATTGATTATTTCTGTGCATTAGTTAGAAAGATAAAATACTTATAATGGGTTTTTTTGTAGGCAATGTTTGGATCTAGTGCTCATTTGGAACTCAATGATGGCTTTCATGCCACACCCGACCATAGTCATGATGATTAGGAAACTGTGTTAAGGCATAATATATATTTTTTAATTATGTTATAATGTTATGTATATTAGTATAAACCAATAATATGCAATTTGTTTCATTTAGTGTTTCATAAAAATGATTTGATATAAAAGTGTGTTTGTCTCTTATGAATGGTTGGGCTCCAAGTACATTTGGATGTTCTAGCCAAGTTTTTTTTGTGTCTACTGTTCTATTTATATTATAATATTTTGCTGTAAATTGAGTTTTTCATGTGATTGAATTATAATTGATTATTTCATGTTGGGCAAAATTTGTGTTTGTTGTCCATGTTATGCGTTTGAATATGTTCGTTATCATCACCAAATAGGTAAGAAAACTTTGAATAATTTTGTTGTGCCATGTTTATAACTTGAAACTGTTACATATATGGAATAGTGACATAGGTATACTTATTATAATATAATTCCTATTTATGCTTATTGATATATTCAAGTTTCTTAATAGATAGTGATGTAACGGTTATTAGTATTTGCTCATTTCGCTCTCTACGTTAAGGTTTACTATCTTTCTTTCTCCATGTTAAGGTTTATTGTGTTTTTCTCTGTAACCTTTTGATTTTTAAAAGTGGGCTAATGACACATACATAGTAATTATGTGTTTATTCATTGATTATACTATGAATCATAGCTAAAGCTCTTAAAACAATTTTCTTTTCTTGTTCTCATTTTTTTTGTTGTGGAAACTCTTCTATGCTTAATAATGATCTGGGTATTCTATTAAAACCATATTTTATTTTTCTATTATGTTTTCTGATGTCTATTTTGTTATCTAATGCACATAAGCAAGTAGGGTTGAGTTTTTGTTTTGTCCCTAATGCTATTTTCCTCAAAATAATTAACATATTAATTTATTTATTATATTATTGTACACAATTTTAGGTAGTTCATGTATTCTTTCTTGATGATAATATGGGGTTTTGTGATCAAGATGCTCTAGAACTTTCAAGAAAAAACAAGAAACTGATGTGATGGATGATTATCAGATGACTTTATTTAGTGATACTTTTTTCTTTTTGCTCTAATGGTTGTGATATCTCAATTTACTCATGGAACTATTATTGAATTTTGAGTCGATTTTAGGATGATATACTACATTAGCCATGTTTGTATGCTTTAACAGATTTTTCAATAGATAGTAATATTGAATGTTTTCTTGAATTAGTTGGTGTTTATTGTCGAATATTGATATATTTAAAATTTATTATTTGAATAAATATGTAAACATGCATGAATAATATTTTTATAATGCCAAAATGAGGGTAATTTGTTAAAATATTAATTAGAGTATTGGCTATGGTTGGAAAATCATAGTTAAAATGCTTGCACTTTTCGCCACTACATGCTTGAACTGTAAGGAATAGTTATAATATTGCCCACACATTTTTAAAACATGGCCAATAGCGGTAGCTAATACTTTAAGGTATTGCCTACGATTTTTTCAAGGCTTAATCAATAGGCATATTGGTTATGGTTTTGCAATCTGTAACCATTATTTGTAGAAATTTACCCATTTCAAAAAGACCATCACTAATATGTTGCAAAATCATAGCTAAAGCTTTGGCAACGGTTTCCAAACCGTAGCTAAGTATTCACAACTATTACAAGCACTACGGTTGCCATAGCATTGCCTAATCATCGCGAATAAGTCATTGCCTACGCTTTGCACTTTTTTGCGACGGTTAGGCAACCGTAGCGAAAAACCTTTTTTTTTTTGTAGTGAAGCTACCGGGCTACATGTCACTAAATTTTCATAGAGCTAGTTTAGTTGAAATGATAAGGTAGAATACAGTATTTTTATCATACTTTATCATTCATTTAGTTGGAGAGATGATAAACACTTAGGCTTAGGTGCTTTCTCGGCACACCGCCCTTTATTTTTCCATTCTTCAAGCCAGTTCCTCGTGCTAGTAGATCTTGTATTTGGTTCTCAAGGTATAAGAAAGATAATTTTTTGAATAGAGCACATATTGTTTTTGAGTTGGATGCTTTGGCTGTTGTGAATGTACTTTCTAGTAATGTTGAGGATTATTCGTATTTTGGTTCAGTTATCTTGGATTGAAAATCTCTTCTATTGGAGATTACAAGTTGTAATATTTGTTTTGTTTGACATTCATCAAATCAGGCGGCTCATTGTGTAGCTAAGGCTGCATTTTCAATGACTGAATGCTATGTGTAGAAAAATCATATTCCTACGTTTATTTCTAATGTAACTTCTTTTAACTTGGAATGAAATCTTTTTTAGAGTAAAAAGAAAAAAGAAAAAAAAAATACTCAGCTTCACATGAATACCAAACACAGTGTTTATATGTGCAATTTCTATAATATATTAACCTGTCACACTCCATGAGTTTATTTATCATTCCAGCCAAACTATGCCACAATGATAAAAAATCACACAAATTATCATATAATAAATAATTATGAGATAACTTAAAAATTCAACCAAACTAGCCCATAATTTGTTCAAAACTGTGCAGTCATAGTAAAAAAGACCCCAAAAGTGATATAATTTTTATGTATATGAACAAATTTAAAGAATATATTAAGCTGTTACTAAATTTGATTAATTGGCATGTTTAATTATTTAGATAATAAGTTAATTCACAACTAATATTAAGCAACTAATGAAATTATTATAAAAAATTAAAAAATTTAAATTTTACAAAATCAAAATTTGGCCAAAATTATAAATTGTGTTTAAAAAATCCACATTTTATATATGATTGTTTAGATGTGTGCGTGAAAAAGGGTGTGGGGAATTTGTTAAAATATCACTACATTTGATTAATCAATATATTTTGATAATTTAGTAGATAAAGAATCCAAAAATGATGTTAAATAACCAATATAGTTATATTAAATTATGTTAAGTTTAAAAGTGTATTAATTCAATAGCCCCCTTTCCTATTTCTATGAATAAGTAGACAGAACGTATTAAAAAAATTTCATATTTTTTCAGTTGACATATTTTAATAATTTATAACATCAAGAAAGCCAAAATTGATATTAAATAATTAATAAAAATGTTCTAAATTATGAAATTCAAAATTTGGTCAAAATTATAAAATTATAGCAAAACTAACTAAAAATAATATAGATTTGTGTATGTATAAATGAGTTGAGAGAATTTATTAAAATTTCATTAAATGGATTAGATGGCATGTTTTGATTATGTAGAAAGTCAATTAATTCATAATTAATGTGAAGTAATTATTATAGAAATTTACAATAAAATTTAACCTACGAATTTAGAATTTTGTCAATATTACAATGTAATGAAAAGGTACTGTTTCCAAATATAACAAGATTTATATTATTTATGGTTCATAGAATTAGATATATATATATAGTATAAATGGTTTAGAGAATATATTAAAAAATTAAATTTGATTAATTGACATATTTTGACGATTTAGAAAATTAAGAATCCATAACGAATGTTAAATAACCAATGAAATCATATTTAAACCATAGAAACAATTCAAAATTTGGTCAAAAGACCGCTTTCCCACCATTTATATGAACGAGTTGGAAAAAATATTAAAATGTCATCAAATTTTATTAGTTGACCTATTTTAATATTTCACAAAATCCAAAAGTCCACAATTAATGTTAATCAATTAGTGAATTGGTGAAAACAATTGAATTGAAAGATTCTAAATTCTAAAAATTTCAAATTTGGTCAAACTTGCACAATTTTAATAAGAAAATCCGAAAAATAATTTAGCTTTACGCATAGATATAAGTATAAAGAATATGTTAAAATGTCATTAAATTTGATTAATTGGTATGTTTTGATTTATTAGTAAAATCAATTAATAACGAAAATCAAAAGAACTAGTAGACTGTCAAAATGGGAAAGAGCTAGGGTTATGAACTTATTCACAACTAATATCAAGTGATCAATAAAATTATTTTAAAATTAAAAAAAGAAAGTTCTAACTTCCATGAATTTAGAATTTGGGTAAAATTGAATATACTGCACGATGTGCCATCAGGGTGCTTTCGAGTTTCAACATCACCCTTCTAACTATCCCTTTTTTTTTTTTTGTGCATTTTGATTTTAAAATGTCCATTTTCAACTGAACATTACAACGCAATGTTTGGAAACACTTCGATTTGAGCGATGAAGGGTTTGGCTTGTGGTTTATCTTCCACATACACAAACCATAAAACCCAATTCCGAACTTTAAATTCACTCATTTCAAAAATAATTTTTACATTATATGCACACACAGTTGAAGTCCATTAGAATTTAAATTCATGAATTTCCACATTACATGAGACTTATGCCACTCAATATATGAAATATGATTGGCAACTCCTCAACGAAGTATTAACTAATCATTACAATTCATACTAAGAAATGGTTGGCGTAAAAAATAGAATTTTAAATAATTAAAGCCATTGCTATAATTTAAACATCTCAACATAACCAACTGTATCAATACGAAACTTACTATATCAGTTCTACTATGTCAAGATATGCTGCTGCTGATGAAATTTGGAGCATTTTATAACTGCACATTGCATAGTGCATACTCATCAAGCTTTCATTAACAGGTTCCATTCAAAATATAACGAAACGTGTCATTTTATGGCATGAAAAGAATTTTTTTAACATAAAAAATTACCCGCCATTTTTTCCGAATAAGTTCAATTTTAAGGAACTTACTCAAGTTTGAATCTTCTAATTAATGTTTGGATTTGTTTTGAAAGAATACGTTTTGGAAAAAGGAGAAAAAGGATGGAAGAATGTATTAAGAATGAAAGTATGTCTGGTTGTATTTTTTGAGAAAAAATAAATTTAACTTTACATGTTTTTCATATAAGTTTTTGTTTGATTAGTGGCATCATATCAAGTTCGTATATTATTACTAGTTATTTTTATAGTAATATAATAATTAAAAAACTTATAATTATATTAAAATAATAATTAAAAAACATGTATTTATATTAAAATTAATGAATTTGGATTATGTAATATTTCAAATGTTTATATTTATCAATATAAAAATACACAATCATATTGTATTAGAAATTAATAATTAATTTACTTAAACTAAATATTTATTTAAATAAAAGAATAACTAAAATAATGTATCAGCAAAATGAATAACTTTTACGAATATTTTGGAAAACTTATTAATTTATATAAAATATCAAATTATTTTTTCTTTAAATTCTCAAATTGTTTTATAGAAAAATAACATGATTATTAAATGAATTTTCCTTTGTATTATAAAAATTTTAAATTATATTTATTATAAAATTTGTTATTAATTAATATTTTTAATGTTATTTAAAAATTGCCAAATATTTACTTAATTTTTTTCCCAATAGATACAATTAAATTATTTATAATTTATTAAGTTCATATGAATAATTTTTATAATTTATCAGATAATTTTGATTAATTGATATAATTTATCAAAAAAAATAATATATCAAAGGAACAATTCATGATAATTTTTAATGATATATTCGAGTTAGTTAAGTACCATGGTAATATATAGTTCAAAATTATTTGACATTACCTTTTTAAATGAAAGATTATATTTTGTTTATTCTTCGACAAAATTAAACGGAAATATAAACTTTGATTAGTTTTAATTTTTATAATTTTTCAAAATTCAATTAATTAAATAGAAATCTAATTTTCTATAATTTATAAATGAAAATACAAATTTTTATAAACAAAAATACAAATTTAATAAATTTGTAAAGTAAATTTTAGAATTTTTTAATTAATAAATTTTAACATTTTCATATAGAGATATATACATATGAATGAATGAAGTGGAGTTAGAGAATAAGAAATAAATTAGTGAAGTAAAAGATAGAGTAAGAACAGTGTGGGGTAGGTATAGTCATTGGGTGTAAGGTGTTTTTGTGGGTTTTGAAAGGGGTATTTTGGATATTAAATTGAATATTTTGGGAGTTAAAATTGAAAAATATGCTATCATATTTGATAATGTTTTGAGAAATAAAAAAATATTTTGACAAAATATAAACATACAAGGCCTTTTGCAACAACAAATCCACACATTGCCTTCAAAATTTGTAAAGATAATCAAATTAAAATCTAATTGAAAAATAGAATAAGCCCTTATTCACATTTCAAATATTTTAATTATTGCATATTTTCTTTAATGTGATAACTTTTAACTTAACCCTTTTAATTTTAATCAAAGTACAGAAATATCTTTTCATCATTTATGCCAAGTGAGAATTTTTTTCCTATTTAGGTAGGACGTCACAAAAATTAAATAAGGGATTGGCCACAGTTTGATACTATAATTTTAACCCATGCTTCACCTCTTAAAAAATTGATATGTGTCTAAATATATATTTTTAAACCAATAATAATTAAATTAATTTATTATACTAACCTTCTCTAACTAAATTAAAAATAAAATAGTTTTTAATATGAAATACCTTAAATATCTTTATACAAATATCACAAATATAATACTTAAAAGATTTAAGAATTTATTAAATATAATATAATTGATGATGCAAATGAGACATAACAATATTTTATATGAATATGATTTATGTTTCATCAGATTAAATTCCATACACTTTTTTTTGGGAAAATTTAATTTAACCCCTTGTAAAATGTGAAATGGGAGATTTTACCTCCATGTGAGAAAAAAAAAAGGGGTTGAAAAACTGCCTTGTGTTTTTAAAAAATGAGTGACCCCCGAGATTATAAGTAGAGTGCACATGCCAAAAAATGCGAGTTGTTATGATTTTTTATATATAAAATAACTATTATGCTCTTAGTATATCAATCGTTAGATTTTTTTGTTTAAATGAGCAACACAAATTGAATAGTACTTAATATTTATAAAAAAATATAAAAAATATATAAAAATTATTTATACATTTATATACATATATACAACATATTGTATATATTATAATATATTTATCAATATATAATATATATTACAAATATAATATAGTATTATATATAGGCTGCTATGGGCAGCAATGCCAATCGAATTTGGATAAATCCAGTCAATGGCTGTCGGCGGCCACAGTGTATTAAAAAAAGTTTGAAAAAGAAAACTCTTGGCTTATGGCAGCCATGTCAATCAAATTTGGCTAGATTCGAATAGTGACTACAGTTCTTGCCGGCCTTCGTATAAAAAAGTAAGAAAAAAAAACCTTAATATACGGCAACCAGTTGTAGGGAGGGGAAGGTGGCCATGGCAATCGATTTGGGGGGAATATATATTAATTATTTTTAATTTAGTTAAAAAAATTAATAGAATAAATTAATTTAAAAAAAATATTTATACAGTGTGTTAATTTTTCAAAAAGTGTAGGATGATAGGTTAAAATTGAATATCGAACCGTAGCCCCCAAATGGGTTGATGGCATGTTTAATGCCAATTTTCCCTTTCAGCAATAGAAATGCTTTCTTCCTTGGATATTCAAAATCGAGAGTAGACCCAAGGGTGAAAACTTCAACAGCACAGCACCCATGGGCACCACGAGAAAATGGCGGGAACCATTGGCGCCATTTTCCTCATCCCACATTCCGGGCAGTTTTCCTCTATTTAAGCCCCAGTACATCTTCCTATCTCTGGAACCCTCCGCCATTTGTGAAACCTTGCGAACATATCTCCTAAAATCTGTTCGTTTGCACTGAAAATGGCTCAAGCGGCTGAAAACCAAGACCACAGCCCCGAAATCAGAGAGCCCTCCTCCAAAGTTCAGAAGCTTTACCAAAACGGCGTTTCTGAAAATAAGCCCCATGAAATCACTTCGTTTTTACGGGTCAAAAAGCTCTCTGAGAAAGCTATTTTGCCTTCGAGAGGTTCCCCTCTTTCTGCAGGCTACGATCTTTCCAGGTATATTCGCTTACACACATGTTTCTATATGCAAGCGAAAGATTCTTCGTGCTGTTTATTTACTTTAGTTATTTTTTGCGATTTAATAGTGCAGCAGAGACTAAAGTGCCCGCCAGAGGCAAAGCCCTGATACCCACTGATCTCAGCATCGCCATTCCTGAAGGAACTTATGCTCGTGTAGGTAATTATTTCCGACTACTTTCGGCATTCTACAAATGAACATGTGTCTAATCTCTTGATCTTAATTGCTGGGTTCTTCTTAATCGATGGGTTAATTCTATTTCTCCTGAATTTTGCAGCGCCACGATCGGGTTTAGCTTGGAAGCACTCAATCGACGTGGGGGCAGGGGTGATTGATGCCGACTACAGAGGGCCGGTTGGGGTGATTTTGTTCAACCATTCGGATGTTGATTTTGAAGTGAAGGCTGGTGATAGGATTGCCCAACTTGTTATCGAGAAAATAGTGATGCCTGAGGTGACTGAAGTTGATGATCTTGATTCAACTGTCAGAGGGTCTGGAGGATTTGGATCCACAGGCATTTGAATATTGGTATTTGGGATGGTATGTTTTCTTGGTAGTTGATTTCTAAGTCTATGAAGTTAGTATGCATGGAGTATGGTAAGGGGTGGCATTCTGGGGGAAAGCTTTTGGTTCTCTTATGTTTTGTTTCGGTAGTTTTTTTGAACACTCATTGTGGATGTGTTGCCATTCCCCTTGATATCATATTGTATTTTGCTGGGCAGATTCTGTTGGTATATCATTGCAAGCTATAAGCAAACTTTATGTTGCCAGATGATCTAATTGAAGATTGGGTTTATATATTTAATTCTTTGGTTAATGCGGGCTAATGCAAATTGATCCCTATGATAGTCGAAAGGCAAAACACCCCTTCTGACAGAAAATACCCACTATGTGTTTATGCAACTCAGCAAAACACTCCCAGTTATGGAGGAGGCGGTGTGCATGTTTTTTAAAACAAATAGTGGTGTTTTGGTGTCTTTCTATGGGGTGTTTTGTCTATTTTGATTATCATGAGGGTCAATTTGTATTAGCCTGTTAAATGCATGTAAGATGGCGCCAATTGAATTTAATATGCATGCAGATAAAAATGGGAATAAATAAAAATGGGGATGAAAAGCTCTCAACTAACCATTGCCTTGAACTACTGATGATCATAACGACTAAACCAATTTTTAAGCACTCGGCAGAGATATTAATTGTACAGATAGCCCATGTGCGTGCAGATGAATTCTAGTAGATGGGATGATCTAAATTTAGTTTAATGTCCTCCAATTTCAATGGAAAATGATTTCCCTGCTTCACATAATCCTGTCACAAGCAATTTTTTCTGCCAGGTTGGAATCTGAAAAAAGCTTATTTATGAGAGGCAAAAGATAACTTAAAGAGGCAAGGTGTTGCAAAGCCCCAAGAATAATTTTTGCTCCCTCTTTACCTTTTTTGTTGTCAAAAGATTAAAAAAAGAAAAAAAAGGAGAGGGAGAAATATGCTTATTCTAGAAAAGGGAGTCCAGAAAAATGAGAAGAAATTATGTTTATCCTTCAAGATCACATTTGCTCTTCAAGATAAACTTCCACCATCATCAACTAGAACTCTATGCTGTATCAATTACTATTCTCTGAATTTACATTTAGATTGCAGTATACGACTTTCTTCAACCACAATAACTGTGTCTAAATCTGAATGGAGCCCGACAAACTGGACAAGTGAGCCTCTTCGACAGCCAAGGATCAATGCACTGAGCATGAAACTCATGGCGGCAAGCCGGAAGGACCCTGCAGACTTCTGCATTCTGGAGATTTTCCAAGCAGATGGCACAGGTTGAGCTATTTGCTCCTACTTTTTTGTACAAACAAGTTATCTCTTGTAACTCTTCAATGGATAAATGGGAATATGAACTCTGATCAGTTGTCTGTGAATCTTGATCACCACCTATATTTTCTTCATTTTGGCTTATGAAATCTATGACTAGATAGCAGCACATCACATATACTATAAGGATGCCAATGATGCAAATGAAGGAAAGAGGGGGTGGTAGATCAGGTAATGTAGACACCATTTTTGTTTTGGGGGTGTTTTTAACTTTTAGGGAGAATTTCAAAGTCCTGATTATGTACAGGAGAAAGACCTGTTTATTAATCAAGAGGAATAAACCAGAAGCAATATAAGTGGGGATTATTGCTTCCATGTAAAGCTAATTTTGATACGGTTTTGGCTTAGTTTTGGGTTTTGATTCTTTTGGCGGATTTAACAAGCAAGCTTGTATGGAGTGCGTCAAGTTTTAGCGACACGTTTGGTGACTATGACAAGGAGGATTATGGGAAATTTTCTAGTACAAGTCAACGAGGTATGGAGGCATCCATTATTAGATTATAGAATGTAATACATCCAAAATGGCCCATGCCTATTCAATTATTTTGCAATATATATAGTTAAAATAGTTATATTAGACGCAAATTCAAAAGCGCTTTGGGTTTTTTTTTCTCTTTTTTAATTATTATTATTGTATTTTGCTTCTTGGAAAATAATAATTTGTTCAAAACAAGAGCGCTAAACAGACAAAATTAGGTAAAGGACATACCCTAATCCTTTTGTCTGATCCAAATCCTTCGATTGTCCACGCCTAACAGATCCTTTAAAAACTTGCTTAGACCAAATAAATTGACAACTTTTTTAACTTGTAGCTACACATCAGCAAAAGAGCATTTAGGTTGACATGTTGCACACAACGGGCATTGCAATCCTCCATCACATGTTTATTCCGTGTTTGTATGGTGAACCCTCGTTGACTATTAAGATGAGCCGCTCTCTGGTGCAATATTAATTTCAGGGATAAATTACTATTTCGTTTATTCTCCTTTATACGTCTTGTTGAGCAAAGACCCACAGTTTTGGACATGTTAATGCTTGAAAAAATTGACGTACAAGAAAAAGCACAAAGCACAAAGCACAAAGCACATAAATATTATCAACGCATTCCCCTTAAAAACTTGTGAGTATTATCGCTACATATCGTGCAGTAAGATTGTTATGACCATTTATGTTCATAAGTACAAGTTTAAAATTTGGGGGAATTGCACAAGAAATTGTCATCAAAGGAAGGAACAGGCACGGACAATTGAATGTAAATGAGGCAGCTTAGCAGAAATATGGTCACGAACAAGAAAAATTTGGCCATAAAGTTATACAACCTAAGCCACCAGCAAACTCGTCAAGCCACTATCTCATGTCAACAGGGGAACCCGAGTTGTAAGCCTGACCATTCTTCAATGGGTTCGACCATTATATCTTTGGCAAAATTGTGAGATCCTCCTTTGGGACATCTGTGCGTGCCTGTCAAATCAACAATCCTATTGAGAGCTGCTTCAAAAATGTGTAGTGGACCAAAAACTGTATTCACATCAGCTTACAAGTTGGAACTAAAACAAAGTCAGTCCAACATATACATATTTGTCAGATAACAAGTGAGCTTCTGTAGGGAAGTGATTCATGAACGTTTTCATCTTCCATTGGATGCTAAGTTTACAACAAATATCAGTTAGTTGAAATGTTCTTTCAGAAGAGCAAGGAGAACTATAGGTGCATAAGATACTTCTTCAAGAATAATTTGTGTTCATTGGATTGTTAAAAATTCAATATGGGAAACAAGATGCTTGGTTGATAAGCTGTCATTTCATACCTCAAGATATTTTGTTAATGCTGTTGTTGTGCTGTAATTGAACCCCTCAATTGGTTCACCCTTCTTACGTGATGCATGGAGCTGTTTTCTAACTTGAGTAGCCAGTGACTGATTTGTAGACAAAACAAGGAACAGGAAAACAAGAGAATTTTATCACATGACACGGTGAACATAATGGAAATTCTAGCAAAATAATTTTATACCTTTCCCAATTCTACTCCCCACTGGTCAAAAGAATTGATACCCCATACAAATCCTTCCACGGCAACTCTGTGTTCATAAATTGCCAGTAACTGTATATCAAGTAGGGATTTGCAAGATTAGTCATGCCCACAGGCATAATATCATCTTACAATGGGAACTCTTTACTGTTTGCAATGTAAGACCAAGACATAGTAGACCATAAGGTAAAATTATGAGGAAAAATGTTTATCTGGTTGAAATCAGTATTAAGTACTGAAACATAAACAATGCTTTGTTCGACTAGCCTAGGGTCAAGTGCTTTTATTCTGGGATAAAATCAAACATCATTGTTCACCTGTCCAATGTTGTAAGCACTCAATGAAGGAAGTAGAAGGCTAAGAGATGGCCGATTGCCAGAGAAAGTCTGCAAAGAGAATGTAAATTGAGATCATATATTAAACTATGGCAGAAGTTACATCCTTAAATTGGAGGCTGCAAGGAAATTACCTTGTGAGTAATAAGATGGTGAGGAACATTCTCCTTTAACAACTGTTCTGGAGTCTGGAAAATTAAGCATGATTAAAATATTGATATTCAGAAGCTTCAGTGATAGATGATGCATGGTCAATTATAGATGTAAGGAGCAATTGACAGAAGGATGTATTCAGAAGAAGCGAAAAAAATGAGCTCAGATTATCAAATATATGTGGCTCAAATCAGAACATACAAACGTATGCGAAAAGTGAACCACAGTCAATGGCAATAGGTAAAATGGGAATAATACCATAAAAAGAAATATTTCTTACTTTCCCATAAGCGAGAGCATCTGGCTGAGCAAAGAAGTTTGACATGAGCTCATCATGGTTACTAACCAATTCACCTGTAAAAGCAAGTTGTCCGAATATTACAATGATCTGTTTATTCCCCATCTTGTATGAACATCAGATGTCATATTATTCCCAAAAGATGATAAATGGAAGAAAATTAGCACCTTTCAAGTAAACAGGTTGCTGACTCTTCACCACACCAATAAAATCGCATGGAATGACACGACCCTGTATTCACCAGCAGGATAATGCAATCAGAGCTTTTCAGCAAATATAAAATTGCATCCACATGACAAACCAAATTATGTTAGATTGTTTATTTCCATAAATGATGCACTGGAGTTACTACCAGGGGTAGAACCCATAGTAAATTAAAAATAGCATATGTTGATAATAATAGAGACCAAGGGAACCTCATGAAATACATCTGATACTCTTATGCACCCCAAGAAAAGGTAGTCTCTGATTTCATATAGAAAACCAGACCAATAGGAACACAAAATTGTGTTCTATAACACATAAAAGTTTCAGCTTAGAATATAGACAATTACTGGAACTATTTTACACCACATACTGAAACTAATTGAAACATTAGTAGCAAAACATCAAGAATTGGAGTTTCTATACATTTATGCTTGGATATGGTATGTGCACAACAACAGGAAAAATGTATTTCCTGTTTCAGTTTACAAACAACTTTACATGTAGCATTTTTATCATCTTGTTTCATATATAGACCACATCAAAGTAATCCATTTCAGCTAATCATGTGACTCTCATTTGAAACTTTCAATTCACAATTCAGTCATATTGGCAAACCACTCTTTTGCTTTATCATGCTCCATAAAGACGTCATTTATGTTCACAAATATTAGACAGGCATGTTATACAATTTCTGCATCCGAAGTCCTACATCTTTTCCTATTTTCTGCCTTCCTTTCAGGTATATCCAGGAAGAGCAATGTGCAGCTGCAATGTTAAAGCACGATCCCTGAGACAACCCCTTTTCCAGGCAAGACCAAGTCACTGTATGAATACTCACTTCAGTAGAAAAACCAGATGTTACCTGGTGAATTAGTTGGTAAAAGCTGTGTTGTCCATTTGTTCCTGGTTCGCCAAAATCAATTTCACCAGTTTCATAGGGAAGGGGCACACCATCAATTGATACCCCTTTCCCATTACTCTCCATGCTAACCTGAATAAAATTTTTTTAGAGCGCATGAAAATTATTCCAAAAGAACAATGGCATGAATGCATATTTAATTATTAAATTGGAGTCAGGGAAACATGCCTGCTGAATATGAGGCGCAAATTTTTCTAGCGCTTGAGAATAAGGTAAAATGGCCTACATAAGAAAAAGCACTAATGCCTCAGTCAAGAAACATTAATTCTGGGATACTCAAACAAATTGCAGCAGCTGATATACTTACTCTAGCAGGATATCCAAGAAATGACACATTCCAGACACTCAGCAAGCCTAATAGTACCTGAACGGATAATTTTTGCAAAAAACGGGTAAATGAGTTATCTATGAAGAAGAGTCAAGGTAGACAATGCAAGGAGGATCCTTTCATAAGTAAAAACAGAATAAGAGGTTATTCAAAAAGATAATAAAGCACTTAAGGGAGGAAAAAAGTTCTAATATGTTATTTTTCCTGATATATAGAGATCAATATAATATAGATCATGCTCTCTAAGCTGGATCTTTCCAGATCCTGTTGTTGACATTAGATTTACCATATAATTGGACAAAAATCATGAAACTGCAAACATAAGAATAGAACAGTACAGCATCAAGGGTAAGCATTCTGAGAAGGGAACATACAGGTAAATTTTTCTCAAAAGGTGCTGAATGGAAATGTTGATCAATATTTGAAGCTCCCTTTAGGAACCTTCAGCAAGACAAACAATAGAAATGTCATGCAGCAAGAAGGAAATCAAATATATCAGAAGAAAATAATCAAAACCAACAAGCTAAAATGACAAGTCTAATTTGTTTTAAATGCAAAAAATAAAAGGTGTACAAGGACAACAGTGCATTTCTTATATTATCATCAGCATCTGAGATCAAAGGTGAAAAAAGGATGTCAAGCTCACATATAAACATTTTAATTGTATTATTAAAAAAATTGTATTTCACAAAAAGGAGAATGCAGTCTCACGGTGACTGGAAAGGGTACTTTTTTATTCATCTTAAGATTAATCTTACTCATTCTAACTGAAGCACTTCCTACTTTATTAATGCTTTCCAGTTTCCCTTCCACATGATGTGTCATTTAGCAAATGAAAATTGAATTCATTAACAAGGCACTAACATAATTTTCATATCAGCTCCAAATGGTTGTTGCACATCATATCCACAGTCCCGTATGAATGCATGCTTTAAATAAAAGAAAGTTGCATTGTATGGTACCTTTCAACAACAGCAAAACCATATTGCAGAGAAAGAGGCAAAACTCCAACCGCACTACAAACTGCAAACCAGTAATTCAGAGACCAATTAGGAGTCATTTAAATCAAGAAATGGCCGTAAAACTGAAGATGCTTACCGCTATAGCGCCCTCCCACCCAATCCCAGAATGCAAAAGCATTATTTGGATCAATGCCAAACTTTTCTACAAGCTGCATTGAGTGACAAGGGAAATGTCTAATCAGTAAGACCAAATAATTAATTATACACCGATTGGGCTAATTGTGGCAGGTTAAATAGCCATAACTACCAAGAATAAACAACTTGACCTAAGATATTGCGAGAATAGAATTGCCGGTGTGCACTATAACAAAACTGTATTCATGTTATAAATATACATGGCACTAAGTAACTAGTGATGGAGGCACCTGCTCCAAAAAAAGGTTGGCATACCGCATACTATGTAAATAATAAGCAAAGCTTCTCGCAAACTGAGTGCTTCTATGAACATAGACCAGTATTAAAGAAACTATGTGCTCCTAAGACAAAAAGAGCAAGATAATGACCCATGAAAATTGAAAATATAAACAAGCACAAGGGAATATAGGTTGATTGCATGCTGCAAGAAATTACTGAAAATGTGGGAAGAAAAATGGAAGAAGGCAATTCACCGTGAGGTTAGTGCTGACAGCAACCATGTGCTTCGCCACTGCTTGAGGCCTGGAAAATATTGTGTGAGAAGACAGATAACAGTAGAACATAAATGCACGTACCTTGAAAATAGCAACCAGACTATCATGTTAAGAAATATTTAAGTTCAAATTCATGGATAATTACTGTATACCAGATGCCGTCATATATTAGATCGCATATGATGGAATGGGAGCACAAAAAAGAATCACCACAAAATTTCCTAGTTGCATCAAGTCCCACTGTTTATCAAAACCTTTTTCATTTTTTCAACAAATTCTTAGTGTGACAGGCTTCTCTCTCATATATCAATCTATCTGTGCATTGGGTTATATACAATATTCCATACCAATACCTAAATTCAGGACTCACATGTACATTATCTGGAAATAGGTAAGGTGGACATTGTACTTAGTTCTGTTGCAGTACAACTGAATGGCTAAATTTTCGGACAGCATGGTTGTGGAGAATCCAGACTGATGGCGTGTTACATATACTCTACAGACATCATGCCTGTCCAAAATAAATTGACTTGCTCCTCAATTTTTGCTTATTTCAGTTCACTCATTCAAAAGGAACCTTAGCATTGTTGGGGGGTGTAGATAATTCAAAAACCAAGTTGATCTTTGAACTCTTTTTTGCAAGTTGCAATATACACATGTTAATAAGGCCGAATACATCCACTGACTAGGGCAACTTGTTATAGTAAGTGGGCTTCAACTTAATGATTGTAATGGGAGGTCCAGGACTTATGCTTCAGTTAATCGAATAAATTTGCACACATCAAAAGTATCCCAGCCAACACATTTACCTTTCCATGGACATGGACGGCAAAGATATGTTTCCAAGTCTTTCAAATACAAATGGTGATAATAATCACCAGCAAAAGTATGTGCAAACTGTGCTGCTTAATGTTGTTGGGCAGGATATGTTGATTATCTAGTTAGTCAAAGAGCTGTGTTTACACTGAAACCAGTAACCAGATATTAAATTTGTAATGTGCTAACCCCAAGGCAGCCGAGATCCACTCCCTTAGAGTCCGGGCGTTCAGCATGGTCTCTGCTGTGGTGAAAGTTTTTGATACCACCACGACTGCAACACACCAAAACAGTAAGAAAAAGCAATTTAGTGCCTGGAAATTCAACATTTCTCAAACATGGGTTTGTAGCTTTTATCTTGGTGTATGTAACTGATAAAGCAGAAATACCTAATGTGGTTTCAGGATTCAACCCTGCAATGTTCCTTGCGACGTCAATTGGGTCGACATTTGCAAGGCTTCAACAGGGAAAGCAAAATTCAGAATGAGAAAAGAGTAGAATTCAGCTCAAATGAAATAGTTTTTGATGCAAACTTCACTAGACATTAGATATGATAGGACCAGTACTTTAGAAACCAAATATCTTTATAGAGAAGAGTGTTTCAGATTCAGGTGTCATATATCCCATCAAGACAAAATCCCACTGGACCTCAAAACATAAACCTGAAGACTTCATACCAGGACAAGCTACCCAAACAAAAAGAGTAAAGACCAAGTCATATTCATGAAAGACTTCTCCATTATGCATGATTATTCCAAATTTAGTTGAAGACTGTCCAACCAACCTCAAAAGGAGAATAGAAAGAAATAGGAGAGAAAGATATGATGAAATAAAGAAAGATATAATATCACTTTTGCAAAATTGAAAGACTAGCATGTGATGAATGAATACAAACAACCCATGTAAATGATTTCACAACCCATTACCCATTCTCATACCTAAACCATGGTGCAGTTAGGTTTGCAGTTAATCTCTTGACAAAATGAGGACCTACATTTGAAGTGCTCTCTTAAAACAGTGATTTCTTAGAAGTTTCTATACAGGCTTGAGGGCTGTGCTAGTTCAATTTCCATAAACTCTAAAATTAGGAGCAGGACTTCACTAGTTAAATAAAAGCTCAAATCCATTAATTCATGGAAGCAAAGGCCATACAAACAAAATGATGCAATAACTGAGGAATATGGTTAGACTTACAAACGCAGCTGGCGACCTCCAGCAAATTCAGCAGCTTCCGGGTCTGCAATTACAAGTTTTGTGAAATGTTAGCCATGGCACATATAGATTTTTGGAGACAAATGATTAATCACCAAAGAGCAAAAGACCAATATACAAGTGAAAGTGTTTCAGTGCACCATACAACCTGTTTGAAGTGCTGTATGAACAAAAAGGGGGCCTAGGAAACTGCCTCCAATTCCAATCGCAATAACATCTTTCAACACTTTCCCAGTGGCTCCAACCTGTCAAGTTTTGTAAGGCTGCTTATAAAAGAGCATGACACACCAAGTCACCAATAAAAATTACTATATATTTGACAGCAAGAATTACCCAGGCACCACTGCGGACCCTCTCGGAGAAATCCTTGATCTTATCAAGAACTTGCCAAACATCTGGGACCACGTTCTTCCCGTCACTATTTATAACTGAATCCCTTGGAGCACGAAGTGCTATATGAAGGACAGATCTATTTTCTGTACTGTTTATCTGATGTCAAGGATTGGATGACAAATATCAGAGTAAATATTAGATGACTGTATTTGGTCAATCTTTAATGCTCAAATGATGATTTTGCAAAAGTTTAACGGTTATGTACCTAAGAGAAGACTCAAACATTAGCGATAATTTCTGAAATACTTCAACAAGCTTAAATCTCAAAGATATAGAGGAAAAATACTTGATAACTAGATGGTTTAGTTGATTGATAATATTTATAACCACAGCTAGCCCTGCCACATGGGCTATCCAAATGATGGCTTTTAGCACTTAATCTGAAAAGGACATGTCTCTTCTATTGCGCATGCCTTAAAATGCACCAACATGCCAAATTATTCTAACATCAATATATAAATCCAACAACATATTTTCCCTGATTTGATCATATCCAAAGTCACTTACCAGATAAAGACAGGAAAGAAAGATTAAAGTAATATTCTTCCTTATCCCTTCATCCAAATTTATTGCTTTCAGGTTTTTATGCCATTTAAAAGCATCTCACCCAACAATATGCAAGTTCAAGTGACATAAGGTGGTTTTCCAGAAGAAGATGTCTCTTGCTACCCCGTGACATAATGCATACCATCTGGACAAACATCTGAGAGTGATAATACATTAATAAGTTCTGCGAGCAAGCATCAACTTACACGCTCTCCATTAAACATCCGGTTAATCTTTTCTTTCAAATGTGCTGCCTGCATCACCAGACAAGGACCATAAATAAGATTAAATGTTGTATGTCTCACCCGAAATAGAGGAGGTTCACCTGTAACGCACCTCTGCTAAACTTTTGAGCTTATTCAATGTATCAAGAGTGGCACATTGCCTTGAATAATCGAACAATATCCCATCGAATTCACTGTAAAAAAAATCCAAAAATCAACATCATTGCATACACATATCCACATGCTTCATCTTAAACTTCCAAACATGGAGACGGAAAAAAATATAATCATCATGTTGAATATCATACACCATCATGGATTGGCATCGCTCTATGTCCCTCATCAATTCACGCAAATAAGTCTTCTTAATGTCGTCAACATGGACCTGGAAATGCATGCATAAGCTACATCAAGACGCATCATGGTTTACACTTTGCACAGTCTAAAAACATGAAAACATGAATTTACCCTCAAATCATTCCACGGCTGAGTTTCGCAGATCAGAGCAGATGATGATGTCATCTAGACGAATTCCAACGCAATTGCACAGTTCAAATTCCGATTTTTAATATCAATAACAGAGAGGGAAAAAAAAAAAGAAGCCAATACTAATGTATGCAATTAATAATCGCACAACACTGAACAACTACTCTAACCACTTTCCTTATCAGGTCTCTGTTTTCCAATACATTAAAATTTCTTTATTCATTAGTTCCGATGTATCGTTCTAGAGCCAATAATAATGAAAAGCAGCTGTCTCTAAATCATAAATTCAATACCTCCACCATTAATATCTGATTAACAGCATTCTATTCAATTTACCAAATTATTTTTCAGAGAATCAGCACGATCCAAAATCAAACATAGAATGCCTAAATTAATCTGGAAGATACAACGGATGGAAAAGAAAGAATAAGCAGAAGAAGAATACCGTAAGGTGGTAATTTTTAACGAGATTAGCTCAGTGCGGAGCAGGATACTCTCCACAGAAAGAACAGAACGACTTTATACTGGTGTAAGAAAAAATAAATCCTTTTTTCATTTATTTTTCCTGACGGTAAATGTGGAGGACAGGACAGCGAGAAAGGATGGGGGAAAAGTAAAGAGACGAGGGCGTCACGTGCGGATATCTTTTGGACGATGCGGATCTGATGCTTCTCGAGGCCTTTTGGCCGGTGATTCCTACAAAGCCAACGGCTATGATTTGGTAGAGGTGAGAATACAGTGATAGAAAGCATGAACTAGACGAAAAAACTTTCAACTCCGTTGCCGGGAATCGAACTCACGTCTCCTGCGTCGTCACCTGGGTGAGAGCCGGATATCCTAACTGCTGGACGACTGCGGATTCATATTTTATCTGACATTATTATTATTATTCAAATGTTAATGTAAAAATTTCCAATTCTTCCAGTCTCTTTTAAAAAAAAAAATGCAAAATCACCAAAATTTGTGTCTGATTAAAATTGAGTTTTGCAGTCGTAGTTACCCAAAATATTGTTAATTGGCTCATGAACTTTCAATCAAAGTATATGACTTTCAAATTTATATAACCCTTTTAAAAATTTAAAAATTATCAAAATTAGGATTTAATCAAATTTATGTTATGTAATATAAGGGTATTAATTGACTAATATAATTCAATTTTGATGATTGTGAATTTTTGAAAAAGTTACCTTTCAAATCATAGATTCTCGTCATTGAATGTTTATCAACCGATTAGTATTTTGTTAAAATATAATATATATTATATAATATAAAAATAGTGTTTATTGACTGCAATTGTTCATTTTTATTTTTATCACAAAATACTAATTCCTTTGGGTCATTTTGAACGGTTTAAAGTTATATGAATTTGGAATCGTATATTTTCATTGAATGTTCGCTAACCAATTAGAACAATATACTTCTAAAAAATTATTTGAATAGGTGAATATTCCTCGACAATCTATGGTTTTCAAATTCATCTAACATCTTTAATATTTCAAACAAATAATAATGTTTGGTTAAATTTCTATTGTAGTCAAAGTAAGCCAAATATTTTAATTAATTGGTAAGCACTAAATGAAAATGTATGATTTTTGAATTATTCTCAACCTCTTTAAAAATTAAAATTACAAAAACTCAATATTTGGTCAATCAATATTGTACAATGGAAAGTTTCCATCAACTATAGTATTCAATTTTGACCAAGTAATTATTTCTGGTGATTTAGATTTCTTTTTATTTTTTTAATAATAAAAAATTAAAAATTTAGTGCATGTTAGAGGCATTCCAGTATATGTATGTGCATACAGCAACAATAACAAAAATATAAATTTATTGCACATTCCCTTCGGCATCCGTTTTATTATATTTGTTGGGTACGACCCGCTAATAACCCATCATCTAGGCTGAGGCCGTATATGGTATACATGTAGAGCTATCGTAATATGTCACGAATTAGAGTTCATTTATAAATTTCCAAAGCTATAAAATGACAAAGATGTACATTCTATCATTATGAGAAATTTGAGAATGATTCTAAAATATCCCGCGACCTTTATTGACTTAAACTCAAATTTTTTTTTTTAAAATACTCCCATCAATCTTAATTGTGTATTTGATTTTAAGTTAATACTTATCATAAGGCTCTTTTGACCCGATTTGATGGATCCTTTTGATTGATTGGGAATAGATCTCTAGTAATTATAATCATATTTTTCATTATAAATCAAGACTTGTCATCGTATTTGTTTATACAAATTTCGAGTCTGCAAAAAGAGTTACAAGACAAGAAAAATATAGACAAATTCATTATTTGATTTAAATAAAAACTGGTTACAATCTCTGAAAATATCTCCGCAATTGAAGACTAATCCTCTGATTTTTCTCCTTTGAATTTGATTCAAGGGCTTAATGCTTTTTCTTGAATCGGATACGTAATTCCCTCCTAAGTTCGCGGATGAAATTACGAACTTTCTTGAAGTTAAGTATTTATTTTGATATTAAAGTTATTAGAATTTGGTTACTTTTGAAAGAGATGTAGAACCTTTGTAGTTGTAGCATTTCTTCTAGGCTAGAGCTCAGACTTGGGAGCTTTATGCTTGAATTTCTTGGTGAATTTCCTGATGTTTGGTATGCTTCACAACACTTCTTTTTATAGGTACAAATTAGGGTTTGATGACTTGAAACTTAAGTCTTCTTTTGGACCTGAACATCACTTATGATGAGCTTAATTATAAAAATTTTATAATTCATTTTGGATTAGCCCATTTTATAAAGCCTAAATTTATTATGAACTTTAATTTGAGACCCGATTTAATAGCCAATTTAATTGGGTTATTAAATAATAATTTATTTCAATAAAATTTTAATGCCAATAAATGCCCATACTTCAAAATTCGACAAATGACGACTTGAACGCGCATGAGGAAGATGAGTTTTGAAGTAATCACTATTCTTTATATATATGTATATACATTTATCTAAATGTTAATGGGCCCGTTTGCCAAATCTTCAATTAATTTGAATGCCGAAACTATAGTCCAACATATCAGCAGCACTTCAGAAACCAACCGGGTGCAGAGCAGCACGACAAAATCCCGCGGCATTACGGGATTTCGTCTCTTCCCCCACTCCTTCTTTTTTTTTTTTTTTTTTTTTTTTTTTTGTGGAAAATTCAAGTGGAGCCCACTTCGAAAATTTTTGAACAATTGAAAACTAACCAAATGTGCATCAGACTTTCTTTGCAGCAAAAATTTTCACAGCAACCACGACGGGATTTCGTCTTTTATTTGCCCCACTTTTTCATTTTTTTTTCCCAACATGGTCTCACTTGCTTCAGTCTTCATGGTCCAGCAGTGAAAGATCAATGTTCAATCTCTTTCCAAAATTTCAAGTTTACATAGGGTCGATGAATTGAGAAGAAAGTCATAGCTACCAAATTTTGGAAGCTGAAAATCAATTATTTCCTTCATCTGGTGTGGGAAAAAACTTCAAAATTCTTCTTTGAAGATGCTATCCGTTCATCAAGCGATTATGGAAAAATTCCATCTTCCACCCTCATTGAATGTCTATAAAAAGGATTATCACCAGTGCTTATTCTTGCACAACTAAAAACGGAGTAAGGTAGTGAAACCTTCTTAGATTTGAGTACTTGATATCTGTCAAGTTAGTTTGTGGACTTGGGTGGGCGCTACTTGCCATAGTTCAACACACCTTTCTTACATAAATCCGCACAGCAACTGTTTGTAAGTTTGTCTAAGAAAAGACAACTCTATCGCATTGCTAATTTTTTGTTGATTTTCTGTGTGTTTCACAATCCTTTATCTATAATTGGTGGCCTTGCTCCTTTGTCACAACTGCTTGCCGGTGAAAGGTAAAATATTTATGCGATTCTCTTTTCTTTGGAACAAAATATTATGTTGTCTTCTTCTCTTCTTTAACTTTTGTCTTTGTCAAATAACTTGTTTTACATTTAAACCTTCAGCAAAGCCATGAAGATTGATATTAAGGATTGTAGTGAGCCAACACCATGCATCGTGATTCGAGATGACAAAAACTTCTCCAAAGCCAAAAGTACTACTTTGTGCGTGTATGAAGCGGTCGTGGATGCTCAATCTTCCAAGGCTCGATCAAACCACTCCATGTAAGTTGCTGAATGGTCTGAGGAGATAACCAAGGAGACGATTGATCAGCATTCTGGTGCTTTTGCTCGTTCCAAGGTCTTGCTGTTGAAATCATCACTTCATGACATTAGAGCCATGCATGCAGAATTCTCACTTCCAAACCACAATCTCAGCATCAATAGAGGCTTGTGGGGAATTCCAGCATCCAGGTTCGACGAGGTATCCTTTCACATTGGCTATTGGGAGTGTCAGAGGATGTGTTGGGCCATCACGTAGACACTCTTTGTTGATCCAAGATCTATACAGCTGTTCATGCCTCTTTTTTCACGTACGTTTACAACAAGAATGTCCTCCAAGCATTCCTCAAGCTGTGGTGCCCTTCTACAAACACATTGCACACTGCTATTGGAGAGTTGTCGATCTCTTTATGGGATTTTCGTGGACTTTGTAGATTGCCGATACGTGGAGATTTCTATGATGAAGTTGTTCCATCTGCCAAGGAGTTGCTTGCTGCTGATGTATGCCAACCATCTTTGCCCCAAAGTTGCAAGTATCTATTCGCAGCATACCACGTGCTTTCGAGGGACTCCAATGGTGTATCTGTTTTTGATTGGATTGGGTTTTGGTTTAGAGGCTTGACTAGATATGCACAACCGCCATCAAGATCATCTAGAAAGAGATTTGTCAAGCCAAAGCTATCTCATAATCCTTGTGGGGACATTAACGTATCTCTGTTATCACGCACCAAGGAGTATGATGAGCCTTTTTTAATGCTCGAGATTGAAGAGGATATCAAGGATGAAACTTATTTGCCTGCTTTCCTTTCATGTTGGTTATGCAGCTTTGCTTTATCATATCAGAAAGTTGATAAGGTACGTATTTATGTTTTCAAAGTTTCAAGTAAAATGGCTTGTGGCGATTGTTTCTCTCTAGCAGTTCCTATATTGGCAAGCATTTACCATGGTTTGAGAGAGATATTTGCTTCAAAGAGCTTAAGTGAGTCTATCGCCATCTTTCCTATTCATTATGTGTACAGCTGGATTATGCGCTATCTTCAAACACATTTTCCATTCAAACTTGAATTAATTGGAGCTCAAATGGTGAAATATGTAGGAGAGAATATGGCCAAACACTTTGAACTTGTTGAGGCACGTGAATTATTCCATAACATTAATCCCTCAAAGCTTCAAAACTTACACACACAGGGGCAAACCTCAGTGATAGATGATGTGGGCATATCCAATACCTACAAAGATCTTTTTGTGGTTTTGTGGTCTAGCTACTTAACATTTTGAAGTGGGGTAATATACATTGTTGAAGCTTATAGTCCTCATCGGTTCAACTAGGAACATGGTTTTTGTCAAGACATTCCTGGCCACCTAAAGAGGGAAATTCTTAAATGTGAATTGGTTGAACTTGTTCGACTTTGGCAGTTTTGTACTTTGTTGGGCACATTTTCTAAGCTAATTATACCAAGCAGTACCTCCTCATCACCTTTGGTGATGAAGGATTATGTTGATTGGTGGGTTGAACATTGGGAGGCTTATTCGGGAAAAAACACAAAAATCATTCTCAAACTCATTCAACCCATAGACATGAATCCCAAAGGATCCTAAAGGGCTTTAAGGCAAGGTTCTAAGGATGTTGAAGTTACCCCATCTCATTGAGATTTAGTCATTGGTGTGGAATCAGTAGAAATGCCTTTTGAGAAACGACAGGCTCTTCATGTGGACTCAACTCCCAAGTTTGTCCTTATAGTTAGTCCAACTGAAGGAAATGAAGTGACTTTTGCTTTGTCGCTCTCTAACGATGAATCCAGCAACCAATACCAATTTAAAAAGAGATCGAAAGTTCTTGACTTAGACAATATTAGTGTGAATTCAACATTTTTTGTAGATGCTCCAAGTTCTTCATTGTCTTTAGGGGAGTTAGCAGAATATGTACACACACTCATTATCATTATCATTATTTTATTTGGTTACATTAATGTTCTCCTTCACCTATCTTATGTTTTCTTTATTTTTCTTTTAGCTTGCAGACCTTGAAAAAGAGATTCTTATTGCTTCTGAGGGGAGCATGGGCCCAACAAATGAAGTTGATCCTTTTATCTTATGCGGAGGAGACGTTACTTCCCATCCCTCTAGTAACAATGCATCAATTATCTCTTTTTGTAATGTTTGAAACCTTCTACAAGTATCTAAATGATGTTGCCTATTTCTATTATAGAAAAGTTGCTTGTTGAGGAAAATATGCCTAAGAAACCTAAGAAGACATTTGAGGCTTCATCCTGGCCATTTTCACGTGCTGAGATTTCTAAATTTTGTCCTCGAGTTATAAAAACTGAAGCTGAGCAAATATTGATCAAATTTTATTGGGAACGAATATACCAAAAGATCATGAAGACTCCATTTGAGCAACTTTCAGAGGTGAAGCCAGCAATTGATGATCTGATTGTAAAGATGAGGACATATATGAGAGATACATCATCCTTAGAGGGTAATCTAAAGTCTTTCTTTGAGGGCGCTTCTAACTACACAAAAGTCAAGTCAGACTCCATATAGAGAGAAACATAAAAGGCTCATGAGAAGCACTTTTTTTTGCATAATAAAATCTTTTTAAGGTTGAGGCAACAGAGGCTGATTGAGTTGAGGAGGTAAACACTCTAAAAGCATAACTTTTTCAAATCACCAAACAACAAGAAGAATTGAAGGTGCGACTTTCTGAATTGAACAACAAGGAAGAGTTTACAAGCTTATCACTCCATATAGTAGAAGAAAACCTCTCCACCATTCAAAAAGAGGTAGTAATTAAGAGGAAAAAAGTTTCAACGCTTGAGAGCACTCCATTTTTGACTAACAAAGAAGTTGAAGCTTTGAAGAGAATTGAGGCATTACTTGAAAAATCCCGCCATGATTTAGTTGCCTTTGATTTGTTTGCTTGAACATTAAGCTTCTTAGCATTCTTTTTTTGTCAATTGAAGTGAAAGAATATTAATATGCAATAAAAGCTCTTTTCTTTTCATCAATCTTTCACTTCACCTCTTTTTTTTAACACTCTGTTTTCTACACTTTTCTTATCAATGCCAACTAAGCCAAGATCAACCACATGCTCTCAATGATTGAATAATTATGAACTGACTCAAACTTACAAATAAATTGGCTATCTTTTAGACAAACCAAACTTGTTTAAAGATGAGATTGAACTTAAAAAATAAATTCCAAGCTACCTATGTACCCTATCAAGGGGATCAAGTCATCACGTAGTTCAAAGAATTTTTATTTTGAAGGGGAGCTGTACACAATTTATACTCATGCGAGCTAGGAGTATCTATAGCTTAGCCACCCTGGATGAGGTGATGTATTTCTACATTTTAGCCATATGAAATACTTTCAGTGAAGTAGGTTAGCAGTTTATCCATATACACTACCATTGATGGGTACCGTATACAGTTTATACTCATGCGGGTTAGAAGTAACATACAGTTTAGGCTTATCCGTCAAGGAGCATATTTCTTAATGGATAATAGCGCTTCAAAAATTTGCCATTTATAGGGCCAATGCACAGTCCATCTTTATCCACGAACTTATATGTGCCATTTGTGTAAGCTTCTTTCACTACATAAAGGCCATCCCATTTTGAAAATAAACTTATTTCCCATACGCTGGGTGATGGTAATCGACCTTCTCACTGTCAGGACTAAGTCCCCAACTTGAAATGATCAAGGGCGAACCTTTTTGTTGAATGCTCTCATTATGCGAGCCTGGTAACACTCAAGTTGTTGTTGAGCTTCAAGCCTTTTCTCATCCAATGCTTCCAATTCTTCAACTCTGTACACTAAAGAATATGAAGTGGTTTAAGCATGGTTTGATGTGTTGTTCTATATGCCCACAGTGCTTCTCCCACTTTCTCGTGCCAATTCCTTTCTAACTTTGACACCACCTTTTTTAAGAGGTTGCACAGGGTCTTATTGAATGCTGCAGCCAAACCATTTGCCGCTGCATTGTATATCAAGGAGTTATACTGCTTGAAACCAAACTGTGCGTATAACGTATCCATCAACTTGTTACAGAATGGCTTGCCATTGTCAGTGATGATGTAGTGAGGCATCCTATACTAAAAATAAGGTTCTTACGGATGAACTCAACTATCGTCTCCTTCTTTACCTCTTTAAAAGGAACTACCTTTGCCCATTTGGGGAAGTAATCAGTAGCTGCCAATATATATGCATGACTAATAGATGACTTCGGAGTAATAGGCCTTACAACATTGAGACCCCAAGCGTCAAATGGCCATGAAGCAATAATAGGATATAGAGGCTCTAGAGGTTGGTGTATGAAATTTGCATGTAGTTAGCAAGCTTCACACCTCTTCGCATATTCTAAACAATCTTTGACCATCGTTGGCCAATAATAACCCATCATTCTGATCTAAAAATAGAGCTTAGGACCAGACTGGTGAGCGCCATAAATCCCAGAATGTGTTTCAATCATGGCTTTCTTTACTTTTTTGCCATTTAAGCAACATTGGTAATTACCTTCAAAAGATCGATGATACAAAGTATCTTTGTATATAATAAAATGAGACGACCTCCTTCCTATTTCCGTTTTATGTCGACGATCATTCGGCAACTTTTCATGCTTTAAGTAATCAATAAATGGACTCCTCTAATCTCAATTGTCACTAATCAATGCTGATATGGCATTTGAATTTTCATGACTAGGTTCAGCAGGGGATGGCACAACCCACTGATTGCATACAGGGACATTCATCGTTTCTCCCTCAGACAAAGTAAGAATAGTTGCTAGGTTAGCCAATGCATCAGCAATCCTATTTTCCTTTCTCAGTACGTGGTTTAAACTGGCACTCTCAAATTTTGCCAATAAATCTGTGGCTTGTTGAAAAAAAGGCACGAGATCCTCTTTCTCGACCTCATATTCTTTCAAAAGCTGATTGATGATTAGCTTTGAGTCGCTATAGATCTCGATTTCCATGATCTCCATTTCTAAGGCCATCTGAAATCCAATGATCAAAACTTGGTACTCAGCAACGTTGTTAGAGCACAACTTGCTTAGTACGATGGAATATGTCAATACTTGCTTTTTTGGTGATACAAAGATAATCCCTACCCTCGATCCATCAAATCTAGCTGCTCTATTAAAAAACATCATCCATGCTAGGAAAACTTCAACATAAAGAACATCTTCATGGGGGAGGTCGCTAGATAACTCCTATTTTGCAGGGATAAGATGATTAGCTAGGAAATTTGCCAGAAGTTTGCCCTTTAACAGCCTTTTATGGTACATAGGTGATCTCGTATTGGTTGAATATGATGACCACTTTGCCAATCTCCCAGAGAGAATGGGTCTTAACATAACAAACTTGACTAGATCAGCATGAGAGATGAGTCGCATGGAGTATGCCTCAAAATAGTGCTTTAACTTCTTAATGGTATAGAATAATGCTAAGCAGATCTTTTCGATAGGGGAATATTTCAATTCATTTCTAGTCAGGGATCTACTTAGGTAATAAATTGCCTTTTCTTCTTCATTTTCCTAAGCCATAAGAGCGCCAATTGACCTGTCTTGTGCTGCGATATACAATATAAGTGGCCTTTTAGGTATTGGAGCTCCCAACATCGGTGGATTTAAGAGGTGCCTTTTTATACTTTCAAAAGCATTTTAACATCCTTTGTCCCATCTAACAGGGGCATCTTTCTTCATAAGATGATTGAATGGTTGGCACCTTCTAGCGAGGTTCGATATGAATCTTCTTATAAATGCAAGACTACCTTACAAACTCCGCAGTTCTTTTAAGTTCCTCAGTGCAGGCATTTTCTGAATGACATCTATCTTTGTGGGATCGACCTCAATACCTCCATGATGGACTATAAAGCCAAGAAACTTGCCTAATGTAATGTTGAATGCACACTTGAGGGGATTCATTTTCAAGTTATATTTTCACAACCAATCAAACACCACCTGAAGATCTATCAAGTGATCACTTCTTTTCTTACTTTCAACAACCAAATCATCAACATAGCATTCGACTCTTTTGTGCAGCATGTCAACAAAGATATTCTGCATGGCATATTGGTAAGTAGTACTTGCATTCTTCAACCCAAAAGGCATTACTTTATAACAGTAGATCTCCTTTGAAGTATGAAAAGCCGTACACTCCTCATTTTGTGGTGACTTCTAATTTGGTTGTATCCCGAGGATCCATCCATGAAGGACAAGGCCTCATGACCAGTAGTTGCATCGACTATGAGCTCAATGATAGGCAACGAAAAATCATCTTTCGGGCATGCTTTATTTAAGTCTTGAAAGTCAACACAAATGCGTATTTGGCCATTTTTCTTCTTAACAGGCACAATGCTAGATATCCATGTTGGATACTTAACTTCTCTAATGAACTCAGCATCAATGAGCTTGTTTACTTCAGCTTCAATTCAGGGGACAAGCTCTGGGCGGAGAATTTGCTACGACTGCTTCACTAGGTGCACCCCATGCCTTATGCCGAGGTGATAAATTGTAACTTTGGGATCCAATCCTGGCATCTCTTTATATGTCCAAGCAAAGACATCTTTGTACTCGCTTAAGGTTCTTAAGTACTACTTTTTCTCTTCATTACTTAAGAGGAAACTTACGAATATAGGGTATGGCTCCTCCATTTTGCTAAGATTTAGTTCTTTAAGCTCATCCATAGTTGCTTGTCCACCATCTTCAAGTTGTGGAGAGGCTTCTTGAATATCATCTTTAGAGGCGTCTGAGTTAGAATCTTCATCAACTGTAACATGATGGCATGAGTGCAACTCATTGTCTTTTTCATCATCGGACTTTATAGTGTTTATAACTTCTACATTTTGAAATGTGACCCTCCATTGTATAACTCCATTTGCTTTTATAGTTGGGACACATGTTGTTTTTCACCCATGATAATTTGTATCTTGCACAATGTCAACCATAACCAATCTATCGAACTCTCCAAAGTACTGAGGGCTTAGTTGTTCTGTAACACTTGTGTAGTTAGAGCTTAGAGTGACCTCCACTTTATCCTTATGTCCACTACCTTCATCAAATAAATGTCTCATGGTACGTCGCATCACCTTTATCGATCTGTCCATATTAATGATTAGGATTGAGGATTTGGCTTCACTCGATTGAGATAAGCAGATAGTCTAACCTTCAGCTCTGAACTCCACTACGTTAGCCTCATAACAATTAGTTCTTTTTCTTAATTTTTCTGCAATGTTACTTCCAAGTTGGTTGAAGACTGAACCTTGTGGATGACTTGCTGTAAGCCCTTTACAAATTGATAGATTCTGACTAAGTCTATCAAAGATAGAAACACGATTGGCTTAATTACCTAATCGATTGAACACAGAGACGCAATGATCATTTGACTTTTGACTTTCATAATTTCCACCTTTGTCAACTGCAATATGATGGACACTAACGCACTTATCCTTTTTCATCACACATATTTTGACTGGCTCATTTGGTGCATATCCCAAGTCGGTCCTTGATTGATCAACACAAAACCCTTGGCTTTGTAATTTTTGTTGCGAGATGTTGAGGCCATGGATCTTTTCTCCAGTTAACTCCGGCTTCAACTTCCTAAACTTAGATGGATTGGAGAATTCATATCTAGACTTAGCTAAGAGATTGTAGGCTTTTGGATCAAACATCCCATGAAACTTTTTAAGTTGAATTTTGCTAAAGGAAAATCCAGTTGAGGCCTTTGAGTTCAAACTGACAATAGGCATGATTAAGTTCTTTCTTATAACTTCATCATCATAAGATCCTATCCCTTTGGTTTGTTTTCTTTTATTGTGCAGCGATGAAATACATTTTAGATGGCTTCTGTCCTTCCTTTCATTGCGATCGAAGGGTGTATCGAAATATTTACAAATTGGGTGTCCTTCCGAATTCAATGACATCACTTGCCAAAATTTCAACGATGGTTGATCTCTTGGACTCTTGATCACTAGATTCTGGAGTCGTTAGTTTAACATGATTTCCCTCAATAAGATAATTGTCTAGATCTTTTAATGGTAATGTTTCCTGTACTGGATTTGGGTCTAGATACAATTTGGCATCTGCAAAGTATGATTCTGCCTCGGTGAATGGTTTCATATTCGCATCGACCTTCATTATCTCACCATTCTTAGAATATTTAAAGCATTGGTGAAAGGTAGATGGAACCACTCCATTTTCATGAAGCCATGGTCTTCCTAACAGTAAGTTGTGAGAAGTCCTTGCAAGTATCCGCTTTTAATTCTCCAATAGTAAGATCCAAGCGGATCATTCCAATGGCCCGTTGGCCTCCCTGGTTAAAACATTGAATGGTCAAGTAACTATGAGATAAGTCCTCAACTGTGATCCCCAACTATTTTATAGTAGATTTTGGCATGATGTTAACCGCTGACCCCCCATCAATAAGCATGCAGTTGATTTTTTGATCTTGCATGAACCCAGAAACAAAGAGCAGCCGATTGTGGGGATTCGATCCCAGCAACAATCCTTATCTATAAAGGCAATAACTGCACAATAAGAGGCAAAAGTTTGGCTTTCCACTTCTCCAGATACAGTAAATGCCATTTTGACCTTCTGCTAAAAAAATCTCATAGGAAAAAGGTTTCCTAGAGTAATAGGGTCCCAATGATTTCTTCTCAATGTTCTCGGCTTAACATGAAAAAATTTCATATCTCTCACTAACTTTGGTTGAGGGCGCCTAGTGAGATGTTGTCTTTTCAAGAATGATGGATGACGTTGGTGGATACGTTGCCTTTACTTCCGTCGGCGTGTTACAAGAATCCATCCACCATCATCTTTAGTTTTAGAAATAGAACTTATGTCTGACTTTTCCTTTTTGTCAACGGACAAAGCTTCAAACATGACTGGATTTATACTTCTGAATTGAAGTATCCTCGATGCCTCTATGAGTGGGGAAAGAACATTCTGCTGGTTGCAAGTGGCATTTGTAATAGCTGTGATGCTAACAACATTTGCATCTGCAGTATCTTCGGTATCAAGGATGATTTTTTCATCTTTGGCTTGCGTCATAATTTTTTCTTCAACCACAAAACATTTTTCTATAGGATGGCTAACAACTCGATGGTACTTACAATATTTTAGGTCATTCACCTTCCCAACTTCGTTCGAACGTTTTAGCTCGGGCAACTCGATCATTTTTCTTGCCAATAACTCATCAAAGATCTGTGGGACATCTGAGTCAGTGAACGAGTACTCCTTTTCTTATAATTCTTTCAATGTAGGTCGATGCCTTTCAGTTGGCGCAGGTTGATCAGACTTTTCTCCTTTGTTATTGCTTGTGGAAATTTTGATAGGAGCTACTTTAATTGCCATGGATTCCTTCACAGTATTTTTGATGGACTTCTCATTTCTTTTTAAATATTTTCTATCTTTCTTTTGATCATCCACTGGAAAAGCAGGCTTATGGTTTGCAATGCTCAACTCCATGTCATGAGCAAGAGTTGCTAGTTCCTTAAAGCTTCGCGGCTTGATTCCTTGGAGGATATAAAGAAGCCCCCAATGTATTCCCTGGATGCACATCTCTATTGCTGAAACTTCTGATAATCTATCCTTGCAATTCAAGCTTAGTGCATGCCAACGGTTGATGTAGTCAATGACGGGCTCATCCTTCCACTACTTTGCATTGGTGAGCTCAATCATGTTCACAGTACGACGGGTGTTGTAGAAGTAGTTCAAAAATTCTCTTTCCATTTCTGCCCAACTATTAATAGATTCAGGCTCTAGATCAATGCACCAATTAAATGTATTTCCCTTGAGTGATCTCATGAATTGCTTTACGAGGAGGTCTCTGTCGATTCCTACATTATTGCACGTTTCCACAAAATAGGTAATATGTTGCTTCGAATGACCTTTTCCATTAAACTGTTGGAGCTTTAGTGGCTGGTAACCTATCGACATCCTTAGTGCGTCAATCTGCTTAGGATATGGTTTTGAGTACACAAATGAGTTTTGCGAAGGTCCACTATACTATGCTCTGATAGTGTCAGTTATCATCTCTTATAGTTTTTGCATGGATAGCACAGCGACGGATGTCGTGGAGTAATTAGATTTTTGCACTAAGTCTTGCTTGGGTGGTGCCTCATTCATTTGCTTCTCATTTTCAACATGATTTGATGAACAATTCTGACTAGACTCTCTGACATTTAAGTGCTTCAGCTTGTTCATCAATTGGGCGATCTGGAGGTCTTTGTCTTCCACAATTTTCTAAAGATTAGCTATGGTTTGAGCCATTTGAGCAAGTTGTTAATCTACTATGGTTATTTCAATTACCATCGTAGGCAATGCGGCAAAAAGAGATGATTTAGACTTGATCTCTATAAAACTTGCTAAGTTCAAGCCATTTGATAGAATAGTATTAACAATCTTGCCCCCAGTAGAGGACTGACCAACCATAGCAATAATATCCATAACTTCCGTTTGATTCATAATGGTGACTTGATTCTTCTTGGGTGCCATGGAGAGTTTGGAAATGAAAAGTGGAACTTTGATGTAGGAGAAAGAAATGAGAGGCAGAGATTGTTCCACTGGGCGTGCCAAAAAATTGTTCACCTAAATTATGAGTCTGCAAAAAGAGTTACAAGACAAAAAATATAGACAAATCTAATATTTGATTTAAATAGAAAGCGGTTACAATCTTTGGAAATATCTCCGCAATTGAAGACTAATCCTCTGATTTTTCTCCTTCGAATTTGATTCAAGGACTTGATGCTTTTGTTGAATCGGATACGTAATCCCCTCCTAGGTTTGCGGATGAAATCATAAACTTTATTGAAATCAAGTATTTGTTTTGATATCAAGATTTTTAGAATTTGGTTGCTTTTGAAGAAGATGTAGAACCTTTGTAGTTGTAACACTTTTTCGGGGCTAGAGCTCGAACTTGAGAGCTTTATACTTGAATTTCTTGGTGAATTTCCTGATGTCTGGTATGCTTTACAGCACCCCTTTTTATATGTACAAATTAGGGTTTGATGACTTGAAGCTTGAGTCTCCCCTTGGACCTAAACATCACTTGCGATGGGCTTAATTAACTAATGGGTCTTATTTATTTTGGCCCACTTAGCTAATCCAAAGTAAATAAAAATTTTATAATTCATTTTGGATTGACCCATTTTATAAAACTCAAATTTATTATGAACTTTAATTTGAAATCCGATTTAATAGTCAATTTAATTGGGTTATTAAATAATAATTTATTTCAATAAAATTTTAATGCCAACAGTATTCAATTGTGTAAGATTTTTATTATACAACTTGACGGACTTTTTTAATTGATCGTAATACACTCTTAGGACAATCCCATCAACGTAAAGTGTTGCAATATAATCATTCTTTCCTTGCCTTTTTCCTCATATAACTAAAAACATATGTGATAGACGTGAGGATGACGTTGCTATAAACTAAAGCAAGTATTGATTAAAGTTATCGTCGGAGTGCAAATTTAGAGACCAAGTTTCGCAGGAATAACAGCACATCTCAGCCGACATGATGCCAATTGCCAACACTATGAGTAAAACCTGACCAATTTAAGTTGCTCGGAATTCAATATTCCTTCATCTTCGATTAAGAACTTTTGATTTAAATGTTCTTTGCAGCGTACAAGTACTGGTTCTCAAGTTTTTTCAGTTCTAATCGGCAGTCTAACGCAACAAACCATGGCTGGAAAGTTCTCAAGGTTGGTTTCGCGCATTACAAAATACAAAAGGTCTTGACCGAAATTCAACCAAAACTGGTTCATCCCAGCTAGCTTTGGACAAAATATTTCTAGTACGGGGCATGACGGGAAAAATAGAATTTAAAACTACATTACCTGAAAAACTAGCACAATCAAGAAAACTTATGTTACGTTTTTCATTTACATTTCACCGTACAATAAAACAGTAGTAGGAGACCACATCTCAATTACGTTTTACCAAAAAATCGAACATTAGTACACTAACTAAATTTAATTAGAGGTTGTTTACCAAGTTTATAAGCTCTTAAAACATGCTATTATAATATTTTTGACAATTTGTTTTGTTTTTTATTTTTAAATGTTAGGATATTATAAACTCTTTTTGCAAAAGTAAAGGTTTTCTAACTTAGTTTTAAAACTTTCGACACGTTTGATTTGTGAGATTAGGCTAGATAAATGAGAATAATCTAGCTGAATCTCATGTTTGATATGAAAGATTATGGGAATGGATCGACCCGCTTTTTGGTGCCAGCCCATTACTGTAGTGACAATTTGGCAAGATTGTAATCTTGTCTTGGGGTGTGTGATTATATAATTGCCCCCTTTACAAAAAATCTACTCCATTCCTTACCCTCTTTTTTATTTATTTTTATTTTTATTTTGTATTATTATTATTCCAATTGTGTGCTCTGGAAAATTCCCAAATGCGCCCTCTTTTTATTTTTATTGGATTATTTGGGGGTAATTTTGTTATTTATCCATTTAATCCCACACATCAAATATGCATAAGAGATTATGGTAGATTAAAGAGGAAAATTTATTTTTAGTCCCCTAAAAAAAATCATTTTGGTGGTTTACTCCCATGAAAAAAAAGGTCGAAATACGACCTTATATTTTTAAAAATGGGTAAAAAACTCTCATAAGACCATAAGTGGCATACACGCGCCCAAAAATAGAGTGGTTATGATTTTTTATATATAAAATGACTATTACGCCTTTAGTATATCAACCGTTGGATCTTTTTGTTTAAATGAATGATTCAAATTGAATAGTACTTAATATTTATAAAAAAATATATAAAAAATATTTATATATTTATGTACATATATACACACAACATATTATATATATTATAATATATTTATCAATATTATATGATATATATTACAAATATAATATAATATTATAATATATATATATATATATGTACATGAGCTGTCATGGTTGCTTCGCCAACTGGATTTGGCTGGCGGCCGCAGTACTGGAGACCGTCATGTATAAATAAATAAATAAATAAAAGCTTAACTTCAAGTTGTCATAGCAACCAATTGTGTGGGGGAGGGATGGGGAAAGAGGAATGACGACATGCTAACTAGATTTGGCTAGCCAGATTCTAGTCACTTATGGTTGCTGTCCTCGATTGCCAAATAAAAAGGAAGAAGAAAAATAGAAAACATGGCAGCTGGTTCTTCGGGGTGGGGGGTG
>JACGDI010005812.1:212906-267260 GCA_014898725.1 Jacaranda copaia
TCAAGGTAATGCCATTTATACTGTTCACTACATACTCTCTCTATATTCTCCGATATACTAAAAATTAACTTGAGCGTCGGAGTGCCATAACTGAGGGCCTCTCGGCTAGTTGACGTGTGTCGTGGTTGCAGATTTCAAACCCAAAACACTTGAATCAACTAGAGTACTTGACCCTCTATTTCTCTGCAGCATTAATATGTATTTATATAATTTTTTATAGGTATATAGTTTTATTATATGTATTTATATATAATTTTATAATATTTATATATAATTTTATCAATGTTAAATAGTATTTAATTTATATAGGTATGTTATATATTTAATAAATATAAAATTATTTAGTTTTAGATTCAATAAAAGAAAAAAAATATTTTATATATGTGTATAAGGATATGCTAAAAATAATTTTATATACATATATGTATTTATATAATTTTTTATATGTATATATTATATATATGTATGTATATATAATTTTATAAATAATAAATAGTATTTAATATATAAATATCTTATATATTTTTTAAATATTAAAATTATTTAATTTTAGAATAAACAAAAGAAAGAGAAATATATATTATATGAATATAGATATGTTATATATAATTTTATATACATATATCTATATATATTATGCATATACATATTTATATAATTTATTATATGTATACAATTATATATATATGTATGTATATATGTATAATTTTATAAATATTAGATAGTATTTAATTTATATAAATATCTTATGTATTTTATAAATATAAAATTATTTAATTGAGATTAAATAAAAGAAAAAGAAAGACATAAGGATGTAAAATAATTATATATATGAGGGTATTTTCGTTCTTTCAATGTAAAATTCAATTCAAATAAACAGAAGGTGGTAGTGATCCAAATTTTAAAAACTTGAGGGAGCGTTTGACCCCCTTTTTTTCATAGGAGGATATATCACCAATTTTGCATAACACGGTGAATAAAAAGATTTTATTCCTAAATTATAGTTGCACCTAATTATATGGCCAATATTTTATATCAAATAGACTAAATATATCATTTAATTTCATCTTATTTCGTTCTATTCAAATCTCCACTACTATTTAAATATCAAGTCAAATGTGGCCTTAAAATCTTTTTTAATTTTAACCATATTAATTACAAAATTATTATTAGCAACATGTTATAAACTTCAAAATGCTGATTTTATACAAACTTTGATGAATTCATTTTTTAAAATAAATTTTAGTATTTCATGAGTTTCAAACTTTATACGATACAAAAATTTATAAGATCTTTTAAATAAATTTAACCATACAACCTTTTAGTATAGCCAGCTTGTAATTTGCTTTACTTTCTTAAATAGATAATAGTAATTTAATCTGTCTTTTGTAAATAAGTAACCACTTAATCATGAGCGAAAAGTTTATGATTAAGCAAAGTAAAACAAAAAAGGCTTATGATTAACTTTAATAGACCTTTGCTTTTCCATTGAGATTGAGATAAGGTATAAATCCCATCAAGAAAGCAGTGATCTTTCGGTGAAACCAACTAAACTAACAGTAAAAAGTAGTTAACTTTTCTCTCCATCACGAAAATGGAATTACTATTGCAGCAAAAGAGTGTCGTTTTGTTGGAACTTTTTCGTGCTACATAATGAGCATATGTGTTAAGTTTTGTATATCTTATAAAACACTACTACTCAATATGGAAGTTGCATGCAGTCTATCTGAGAAAAACTCGGATGTTCATTCTTGATGTTCTGTGACTTCTGAAATGCCATGGCAAAACAACTCATTTCTCGAGATACATTAATCGATGATGTATAAGTACAATTTCGATAATTTATGAACACTTCACATGGAATACAAAGTAAAAACAAGGAATACAAAGCACAAACTGTGGACAAGCCAAATCCCTTTACACAAAAGTTATGGAGAGGGAATGATGGGATTCCTTCTCCATAGTCATACATGTCTACCTCTTACATATTCTCTTTTGCGTGATCCCTCATCACCCAGCGACCCAAAATATACTTTAACCCACTTGTTAAAGAACACTGAGAACAAAACATAATCTTATACCAGAATTTATTCCTCCACTCTCATTTGCTTCCACCAGGATAGGTGCACTTATCGTAGCCTACACAGAACAGATTGAGCAAATACAATCAGGACTACAACTTTAGAACAACTGATCTGCACTAGTTCACTTTGTGTCTATTTGTCAATTTGGTTTACTTTTTCGGTGGTTTTACATGTAACTATGTGAGATGTATAAATGTAATCCATTCCAAGTCCCATGTGTTAACTATATAATATTCTTGACTTGCGAAGAACTTACTGGGATTTGTCGATGTGAGAGTGGCCGTCTGTGAGAAATCACAGTTCCATGGATTTCTGCCTGCTGTTTGATACAGGAGATTCATAGCATAAGTGGCATGAGAAACCACAGTTGTCGGCTCAAAACAAGCTCCTCCTGGTTGAATTGGACTACAATCTATGCCTTGTCCACAAGCATAATCCAGATTTTCTTGTAATTGGCCATCTGATGCACCTGCCTTTGGCACACACCAAGAATTTTTGGGCTTTGGGGCAGTAGTGGTCACAGGTGTTTTTGGTGTTGATGGAGTCTTCAAGTAGCAGAAACTCGTTTTAGTCATATATACATAGCAAATGCATAAACAGAAAAGCATAAAGTGGAAAATTCTACATCCAAATTTCCTTTAAAATCAAGTACACTAAAAGGGTATTTAAGTTGGTTCTTGATAGAGTATATGTGATGCCTAAATCTCATATTAATCAGTGATCTAATCATGAATAACCACCAAATCAAGAAAGGGACCTTCCAAAATATATGAAATCCATGTCACATCATTTTGACTTGCTCCAATTCACTAAGAATAACTTGTAGCACTTTAATACTCCAATTGCTTCCCGCTTATTCACATTACTTACTAAAAAACGCCCTTTGACAAAGATGGAAAAGTGAAGATTATGGCCCAGCCCCAGTGAATTCAAGTTTCATAATAATGACCATATCATATATTAACTGAAAACTTTAGCCATTGAATCAATAAATTGAACTTAATAGTGCTCAAACCTGGCTAGTCTTTGACAGTCCAACATCATAAGTTATGGTTAAATCTGGCTTAAAAAGCCCGAATGACCTCTCAGAACTTGGTCCAGGCTTTAGGTTTTCATCATACAGTGCGAAAAGATAAGTATCTACAGATTTCCCTGGCATCAGTGGAGTTCCCACCATTGACCTCAGACGTGCAATCAAATTCCCATTGTAGGCCTTAGCATTCTCGAGGCTGGGGCCAAACTCATCTTTATCTCCCTTGTAAGGCCACCCGGTCTCAGCAACCACTATCTCGACGCCCTTGAACCCCATCGCATCTAATGCAGATCTAATAGCGTCCAGCTGCAAGAAATAGATTCTTACTTCAGTTGACTTTAAGCAAAAGAAATCACCCAACAGCAAAAGTCCTATTACATTAATCTTTCTGCTCGAGCAATAAAATCATGACAGCTTTAATGCCTGCAAAAATTAGTTTTCTTTCCCCTGTTTTTCCAACCTTATCTCCTTTACTCATGGAGTTTTCTTTTTCTGATTAAACAGTAATTCATTAAGCTATATTTTCAATAGCAGATCCACCATTTTTGACTTGGACGCATATACAATTGAGTAAAAGATCAATATTTTCCTGCATAAAATTGAAGATGGTTCTACTTAATGTTGGTTTTGAAACGCACTCAAAAAGCCATACGAAGTTGAAAGATTGATGGAGAAACAACTATGTAAAACTAACCTGAGCATCAAACATGTTAGTGTACTTAATCTTGGAGCCCGAATCAACTCGGCCAGAGTTAGGCTGGAACAAGCAGAAGGCCAGAGTCTCAGGCCTCGGATCACTCCGGTATGCGAAGTAAGGGTACGGGTTGATCGTAAATGGCGAGCCTGTGGCATTATTAAACCCCAACAATCCCTTCAGTAAATCCCCGATGCTGGAATCAAATCTCCCGGAGGACGGAGGATCAGATTGCGTCAACACAGCCATGGAATGGACAGTTGAAACCTTGATTTTACCGCCCAAATCAGCAGACTCAAGGGCTTTCTGGAGATTCTGCATCGCCGGCAGCAGCTGGGTCATTAAATTCCGGTCGTTGTACGACATCACCTCATTGCCGACGTTGATGACTATGATTTTGCTTGCCGGGTAGAAGGGAATGACATTAATGTTGATCCAGTTCTTGGCGAAGCTGGGATCTGATGCCATGCCCGGTATGTCTGAGTTGGATACTCCGATCATGATCCCAATCCCGGTGTTTGCCAAGGCCTTAATGATTGCGGGGTCCGACCCGTATAAACGCACCTTCTCGATTGCAGTGGACTGCAGGAGCTTCGCCGTCGCTTCCGGCGGCGGGAGATTATCGGCTACTTGCCCATAGTTCACCCCGATAAACGACTGCGATTCTAGCAAGAAAACAAAGAGAATACTTAGCAAGCTTTGACCTTCGGAGCAAGAAAACTATTTTATCAGTACCAATCTAGAAAACTTACTGGAAAGTGGAGTGAAACTGAAGAGGAAAAGGAAGAAAAGGCATGAAGAGTAGAGTAAACTTGCCATGGCTGAACCCTGTTTTTTTTTCAAGGAAGAAATTATTATGGGAAGAAAGGATAGTAGAACGTGGGCGAGCGTTAATTCTACCGTTTATCATAAATTACCACGAATATATACTACCGAGTGTGAGTGCATTCTTTATGAATCATTGATATCTGGAACCTGGGCAAGGTTACGTGCGAGCCTGCTGCCATTACAGCATACTTTTGTCCTTTGTTGAGATCCGAAGGGTAGAAGAGGGATTTCGTTTTCTATATTTTGAGTTTTAGATCTGGTGAAAAGCGGGTGAATTCAATTATTTGAACATTTCTTTTGGAAGTTTGCAGCCGAAGGACCAAAACGCCCTTCATAGTAGCCGTTACGTACACTGTGGCAGGATAGCGTGTCGGCGTCGCGGCAATGACGGGGGCCTGGGTCCAGTAAGAATGCATTTAAATTAGGATGCCGTGAAATATATATTTATATGTTTTGTTTACTATGCATGTATGAATAATATGTGTATAAATATATGCATTAAAATATAAAATGTAAGTTATTTTCGTAAATTAAAATCATTATATAAAATCAATAAATATTTTTATTTTCAATATATATAAAGTAACAAATATGATTGAAACTTTTAATTTTCAAAAATTAAAACATGCACATGCGAATTTGTAAATAATTGTTATTTATTTATTTTATAATAATTTTAAATTGTAGAATGGGTCTAATATGTTTAATATTGTGGATTTTTTTATTCAAGCTGAGTCGGATTTTGATCGGATTGAATGTGATCCCTAATTCAGTTAACACAATCCATGCTAATTAGGATTTGAATAGTTAGGCGATTGCACAAACAAAAAATTAACTTCAGAAAATAGTAATTGACTTTTTTTTTTGGAAAGAAAATTAAAAATATTTTGAAATTGAGTTTAAATCTACTATTTCAATTGGTTTTTTTATTTTTGGGCATTTATTATAAAGTACCAAAAGCACTTTTCAAATTCATATTCAGTGTCTATTTGAATTTTTATATAATGAGCTTCCTAGTTTTGTTAAAATTTTAAAGATCACTCCTTACTCACTTAATTTTGGCAAAAATATCCTTAAGTATAATATTTTTAACTTATTTTCTTTACTTCTTCTCTATCCACACAACCAAACACCCTTTATCTTCATAACCAAACACCTTTTATCTTCATTCCCAAACACAAACCTACCTTCATCTTTCATTATCGAAAATTAAAAAAAAAAGTCGCAAAAGCAAACCGAGTTCGATTGTGTGAATGAGGAACCTGATAGTGCAACCACCATCGGCACGGCCACCGTATTTTTGCCTTCTCAATTTATTTTCATCATTTTTAGGTTATTTTCTTAGTTTATTTTCATTCTTCTCAATTTATTTTCATAGTTTATTTTCTCAGTTTATTACATGGTAATACTCCTCATTTTATATTTTCTTCTTAATCAGCAAAAAGAGTGTTTGCCGGAGATGTGGGTATGAAGGAGACGTATTTTGAAAAACTTTGGACTGTATTATTTGTATTGGAATTGTAGCAGTATAAATTTTTTTATGTAAAGTACAATTTATAAGAAATTGTAATACAAAATATTCAACTTTTTAGTACATTTTATAAGAAATTATAGTATATAATATTTTTATCTAAAGTATATTTTACTAGCAATTGTAGTACAAAATATTCAACCATTCAGTAAATATTATCTGAAAGCGGTAGTATATAACTTGTTTATCTAAAGTACATTTTATAATCAATTGTAGTACAAAATATTCAACCTTTCAGTACATTTTATACGAATTTATAGTATATAATTTGTTTATCTAAAGTATATTTTTCAAGCAATTTTAGTACAAAATATTCAACCTTTAAGTACATATTACTATAAGTGGTAGTGGTAGTATATAATTGTTTATCTAAAGTACATTTTACAAGTAATTGTAGCACAAAATATTCAACCTTTCAGTAAACATTATTTAAAAGTGATAGTATACAATCTGTTTATGTAAAGTACAATTTATAAGTAATTATAGTACAAAATATTTAACCTTTCAACAAATATTATTTGAAAGTGGTAGTATACAATCTGTTTATGTAAAGTACATTTTATAATCAACTGTAGTACAAAATATTTAACCTTTCAACAAATATTATTTGAAAGTGGTAGTATACAATCTGTTTATGTAAAGTACATTTTATAATCAACTGTAGTACAAAATATTTATCCTTTCAGTATACATTATCTAAAAGTGATACTATATAATTTGTTTATTTAAAGAACATTTTTCAAGCAATTGTGGTACAAAATATTCAACCTTTCAGTACATATTATTACTACTAAGTGATAGTTTATAGTTTATTTATGTCAAGTACATTTTACAAGAGATTGTAGTACAAAATATTCAACCTTCAATATACATTACTATAAGTGGCATGTATAGTCTATTTATGTAAATAGATGCAGTTCAATTTATATACTTGATTTTTCGCATATTATACTTCACTGCTATAACTTTAATGGCACTAATTCTTTAATTGCACAAAGTATACTTCAAAATAACCCTATATATACTTTATTTGTTCAATTTTTATACTTGATTTTTTATATATTGTACTTCACCTTACTGCAATTTTAATAGAAATAATTTTTCAATTGCACAAAGTGTATTTTAAAATAACCCTATTTATACTTTGTCTGTTCGATCATTGTACTTAATTTTTCGTATATTTGTACTTAACCTCATTACAACTATTATAAATTAGTTTTTTAATTGCACAAAGTGTACTTCAAAGCAACAATATATATACTTAGTTTGTTCAATTTATATACTTGATTTCTTGTATATTATACTCCACTTTGTTGGAATTTTAATGGAACTAATTCTTCAATTGCATAAAGTATACTTAAAAACAACATTATATATACTTTATTTGTTTAATCTTTGTACTTGATTTCTGATATATTGTACTTTACCACGCTATAATTTTAATGAAAATAATTCTTCAATTGCACAAAGTGTACTTCAAAATAACACTATCTATAATTTGTTTGTTCGATGATTGTACTTGATTTCCATATATTTGTACTTAATTTTACTATAATTATTATAGATTAGTTTTTTAATTGTACAAAGTGTACTTCAAAATAATCACATATATATTTTATTTGTTCAATTTATATACTTGATTTCACGCATATTGTACTCACCTCGCTACTTTAATGGAATACGAGTTTCATTTCATATTTTTCTTTAGAATAAACAATCAAAATTCTAAGCATGCAATATTAGTAAAATATAGATACATACGTTTCAAAGTAGTTAAAAGATGACTATTAGCATTTAACAAATTAAGTGATTATTCGAAATAGTATAAAGTATTCTTATGCTTTCAAAGTTGTAAATACAATGAGCATATGACGATCATATCCGTCCTATCACCCGTACAAATATTTAGAGCAATTGATGTAATAGCCTCAAAAATATTGTACTTAACCTTAGTAAAATATTAAATAGAACTAATTCTTTAATTGTACAAAGTGTACTTCAAAATAACTTTATATATACTTTGTCTATTCGATCTTTGTACTTAATTTTTGATAAATTGTATTTCACATCGCTATAATTCTAATGAAAATAATTATTCAATGGCACAAAGTGTACTTCAAAATAAACCTATCTATACTTTGTTTGTTCGATTATTGTACTTGATTTTTCGCATAATTATATTTAACCTTGCTACAACTATTATATATCAGTTTTTCAATTTTACAAATTATACTTTAAAACAACCCTATATATACTTAATTTGTAGATTCATGTACTTGATTTCTCGGATATTATACTTCACTTTGCTACAATTTTAATGGAACTAATTTTTCAATTGCACAATATGTGTTTCAAAATAATCCAATAGGAAAAAATATTTTTTTCATCTTTGACTTTCAATTTTTTCCTATATGTTATGCAATTTCAAATTTAGTCCTATAAGTTAAAAACAATTTGCATATTTAGTCCAAAACTCACCAAAACTTCATAAAATGACCGAAAATGCTAATACGGCATGCCGGAATTTGTTGAATTTGAAAATTTTTACTTAGTAGGCAAATTTTTAGCTGACATGGCCTTTTTTTGTCTTATTGGAAGAAGCTTTGCTTATTTGGAATTTTGTTAGTAATATTATTGTTAATGTATTATCAATAATATTATTAATAATAATACTAATAATATTAGATAATAATATTGTTATAATCATTGGTAATAGTAACATTATTTTTCTTATGATTAATTATGTTAATAAGAATAAAATTAATTTAATATTTCTTAGCATTTTTTATTATTATTAGTAATATTATAATAATATTGATAATACTACATATTAAGAATATAATTAAATTATTATTAATATTACTAATCATATAATTAATATTATTAATTATAGTAGCAACACTATTAATGATACTAAAATATTATTAAATATTAATAATAAAAATAATAATAAGATTAATATTAGAATCAATTATATATATACATATATATATATATACAAATTTAAACATTTATTTATATTAATAAATTTGATTATAAATGTATAATATTTAATATGCATACGGCGCTTAGAAGCTTGGCTAGGCACCTAGTAGCATGGCGGCCACTTGATCTGGCCAGATAGTCACTGAAGGGTTGGGGAAGGTGGGGGTGGGCCAAGTGAATTTTTTTTTCTTCTTTTTCCTTTTTATCTTTTTAACTTTTAGTTTAATTATTTCTTTTTCTTTATTATATATAAATAAAGGAAAATATGTATATATATCATATTGCCAACTAAGCAATCAAAAAATAACATAAGCCAACTAATCTTAAACATGTCAACTATTTTTTTACCAACATGGCAACAAAAACTTATGTAGGTGCCAACTCAAAATATAATAAAACCTTTGTCTTATTTATGTACTTGATTTCCAACATATTCAATGCATCAAAATATTTTAACCCAATCTTAGATTTCACATTCTCCAATGTTGCTTGAAAATATTGGGAGGGGGGGGGGGCGGGGTTATGAGAGCAAATCTCATTATATCTTGCCATTGTTGCAATCAAATATAGAAAAATTAGTATATATTACCATTTATCGTAATGTGTACTGAAAGGTTGAATATTTTGTACTACAATTATTTGTAAAATTTACTTTAGATAAACAGGTTATATATTACTATTTATAATCATATGTATTGAAAGGTTGAATATTTTGTACTACAATTGCTTGTAAAATATATTTTAGACAAACATATTATAGACTACCACTTATAATAATGTGTACTACAAATTCGAATATTTTGTGCTACGATTGCTTCTAAAATATACTTCAGATACACAGATTATATACTATTACTTGGAGATAATGTGTATTGAAATTTTGAATATTTTTTACTACAATTGCTTTTAAAATGTACTTCAAATACACATATTATATACTACAATTTTAGATAATGTGTACTGCAAATTTGAATGTACTATAATTGTTTCTAAAATGTACTTTAGTTATACAGATTATATACTACACTTTCAGATAATGTGTGTTGCAAGCTTGGATATTTTGTACTACAGTTGCTTCTAAAATGTACTTCACCCAAACAAATTATATACTATCACTTTTAGATAATTTTAAAGTATAGTTTTATATATAAGAAGTGTAAACCCCAAGAAAGTGAAGTATAATTTTCACGCCTTTTAAGTACAAATAAGAGATTTTCAAAAATTACAACAAGAATCATATATATAACAAATGTGTTTAAATTTTTAACAACTATAAAAGAGTTCAAACAAGCAAATATGAGAAAATCTACCTACAAAACTTATAAAACTAAAAAATACTCACATTTGAAAGAAAGCAAAGTCCATAAAATTAGTAGTAGAAAATATATCTTTCTGAACCATATTCTCTTCCTTTTGTTTTTCGCTCGTTGCTGTTCTTGGTTGTTCTGTTTTCACATAGTTGTAGAGAAGTATGGTCTTTTTTTTCCCTTTTCTATTCTCTCGTTCGTTTGCGCCCTTTTGTTGGCAGATGAGAGGCCCTTTTCGCGCATTTTTGCTCTACAGGGGAGAAGATAGTTTCCAAACAAAAAAAAAATGTGTTTTTGAAGAAAGCTGTCATTTGATAGAGTGGGAAGAAAAAAGACTGCCATTTGTTGGTTTTTTTTGTTATTTTGTCTAAGTGTAAGGGTATTTAAGTCTTTTTCAAAAATTTGGGAAGTGATTCCTAAAGTTTCGAAAAAAGTAGAGAGTTTAGTGTTTTAAAAATCAAGTAGAGAGTAAAGTATAAAATGAAAGTAGGTAGAGGGATTTAATCCTAATTAATCTTTTTATTTTTCATTTTATATTATAGATAAATTCAAATGTGTACAATATTTTTAAAAAAATACTTAAATATGAATTATATACACTTGATGTGTATTTATAAAATTGAGTAAGGATAGAATATCAAATTAAATGAAAACTCAGGATCTGAAATATTTGAAACCTTGTTTTCACAGTCTTGTTGGTTTATGTCTCAGGTAGTTTATATGGATCTCAAAAACACATTTGGATAAGTATTTGGATGGAATAATTTGGATTTGAAGGAAAAATTTAGGAGAAAATTGTCAAATAATTGTATATTAGGTGGATTTAAACGCCACTTTGAGTTTGCTATAGCATAAAATTATTCAAGCATGTTTTGTTGTTGTTATTACTATAAATTTAAAACTCCTAACTCTAAATTCATAAAATCCAAACATTTTGAGCTAATACTTTCTATCAAAAGTGGTTCTTTGGCGAATAGGTCCATTGGATGTAAACTAGACCAGCAGCTTATGATGCTTTACAGATGTTATGACCATTTCTTTTTCTTTAAAGTATCTATCATCTAAGTCTAGGTTGTACCTTAGGCGGATATATATATATATCCCCCAATAATTGCTCCTTACCTGTTAAGAAATAGCCTTTTTCTCTTTACGAATTTAAATATCTGAGGAAAAAAGAAAAAAAAAAAAACAAAAAGAGGGTTCGACTTAAGCATTGTGGAAGAGCAGCCGCTTATTGCGTAATGGTAGAACAATGCAAAGCTTGGTTTAAGAATTTGCAGCATAAAGGAGTACCCACTAACTTTTGCTGGGACAGCATAATTCTATTGCAAGCAATCCCCATACAACAATTCAAAGTAAGTATCTGTTTCCACTTTTGAATTTTCACGTGCAAGACCACTTTTTTGTTTTTGCTTGCTTTGCTTGTCCTAGTCTAGTCCCCAAATGTGAGTTCCTCTTATTATTGGTTTGGAATATTTATTTGCTTGCATATTTCATTTTAGTCTGGTAGTACAATATTTTCTATTCATCGATCGGATTTGCTTTTATATAATTAGACACAAAATTATTTAGTTTTGAAAGAGAAATTAAAATAGTAAATCTATAATTTAGTCTTTTATCGCTGTGTAGGCAAAATCGAACTATTTGGGGAAATAACTAAAAATAATTAAAGTATTTGCTTTCCGGAGTACACACTTTTTAGTATTCAATCATGTGGAGGGCAAATATAATTGGAATTTTTAATGACAATGAGATATTTTTTTGGTTGCTTTTTTCGTATGAGGGATGAATTCTTCGCCCTACATTTTTGAAGAATAAATTAAAAATATTTCTTGAAGATAAACTTGAGCAGCGCACAGAGTGCCCGCACCATTTTTTAATATTTTTCGATTACGGTGCTCCGACAAATAGCTCTTCCAAATTCAACAATGTGGTCAAATTTGTGCTTTGAAGTTTTTATGACGGTGATTGAAGTTTATCTTCCCTAATTTTTGTTTGAATATTTTTACAGATTTTCATAAATTCGATCATAATTTCAGAAGATCATATGAAATCGAATTTTAGGTCATTTTTGAAGCATATACATGGATTTGAAGCATTTTTCATAGGCTTTGCAACCATACAAGTTTCACATCATGAAACCTTATGCATAAAAACTAATATGCTTTTAAAGTTTCTTTAGGCTTGATAAAGAAAAAATTATTTCCGTTTACATGCTTGATTATAGTTCATGACTTTTCAAAAGTATTCCACATCATATTTGTCATACTACGGTAAAAAATTGAAAGCACTATAAACAAAAGTCACCATTTTGTTCAAGCAAGACCACATAAAATAGGTATTTGATAATATAAACACATTTTTATCGTAGAAAGGATTAGGAACACAATCTGCGACTTTGATACCAGTGAAGAATAAGCTATAAATATTTTTTTGATATAAATGGCAGAATTTAACTAAAAATATTGACCTTGTATATACATGTTTCGGAATTGGCCAGGACTTGAACAAACGGTGAAGCATGTAGTATAATTCGATGCAAAGCGAAGAACTTTATCAGGGTGGCATGCCGCAAATTTTTTTGAAAGAGAGAGATGCCTTCGGGAATGTGGACACAGGTGGTGCATGACTATCGTCAACTCATGCCATAAGATGCCGGGTTAAGTCCCAAAACCAACTAGCGGACTGATCTTTAGTCACCATTGTTGAATTTAAAACACTGAGAAAAACGTGACTGACACTTTTGTATTCCTCATGCTCCTATGGTCTGAAAATCCTCACTCCAAGGAAACAAATTCCTTTATCACAACTTATTAGGTGCATAATTTTTGGGATTGTGATGTGCATACATCCTCTCCGTTGAACTCCCAATTTTCTCTTTATCTTTTTTGAATTTATGGATAATATCATGTGTACCTTAAACATGGGGAAACAAGCATGGTCCTAGATTTTGAAAGGTTTCTTCCTCTTTGAATTGAAGAATAGTTCTCTTCCCTCAACTAAGCCTACATACCCATTAGCTGAAAATGGTCAGGAAGTAGGCCGGACAGTCTCGCATGGATGAACAATTTAAATTTTCAAATATTATAAGCAGTAGTTTCTGAACTAGCATACTTATATTTAATTTGAAATGTGAAAATACTCAATCATAAGTCTGTTTAACTCAAAAAAAAAAAAAAAAAAAAAGCCTGTTTAACTCGGGGTCTACCTTTTTATTTTAAATTATTTTTTTGATCAATTGAATTATTATAAGATTAGGGATGGGAAAATGTGACCAGAAACTGAGGATCGACTCTTTGAACATTAAGGAAGCAGATTGACGATAACTTAGGGACATGGTCTGTGGCTCAATTGTTTTAAGACAATTTTCAAAGACTTGATCTACTAGCAAAGCATCTGGTTGTTTGGACCACTCTACATGTCAGGATAAGCTTCGAGTTCTCACTTTGGGGATGAAGTTGTATCCTTTTCTTCATTAGAATTTGGTGCTCTGGATCGTGCTAGTTATACATAGTCGGGGAGAAAAATATACAAAAAAATCTATGGACTTTTGTTCTATAAGCAAAATGAATATGATTTCTTGTGATTCAATCAAACAACTCACATAATACACCAACAAAGAAGATCAAAGAGATGCCACTTAATTTACTCATTCAAAAACCTCAACTTTTGATATGAGACTTCCTTTTGAATCTGTATATAAGCTATGAAACCAGTTCTACATCAAAAAGTCAAAAACCAAAACAGTTATACGCAAAAAAGATCGTTGGTGATCTCATCCAGCAACTTGTTCAGTATACGCTTCTCCACATCTCTTACAATATCTTCCTTTTTGGACAACATTTGCATCATGTTGTTCCACTCAAAATCCCACATACTGTTTACATCTGGATCTTTATTATGTATGTCTTTGTTCATCATTTCATACAAGTGGCTTGCGACATCACTTTCAGCAGTCTCGCACCCCCCATAGAGCTTGAGAATTTCCAAATCTTTCCACAGCTGCTTGATCAAATCATCTAAGGACCTTAACTTGGAACAACTTATGGTGGTAATCTTATAGGGATGAAGTGTGATTTCGATCCTCTTTGCTTTTCTTTTCATTACTTCATATCCACAATCTAATATGAGTTTCTTGTTCTCAACGTCATCGTTGTGATCACCAGCATGAAGAAAGCTGAGAGGTATGTTGAGCTTGAAAAGGGCTTCTGCTGTATTAAGGAATAGTTGACTTTTTATTACTATCTCCTTCAGCTCCTTTTCAGCCTCTGCCAGTTGCTCTTGTCTCCCTGATGCAGGAAATTGCATCGGCCAACCAAGTTGGGAGAGACTGTGTAATACTGTGCTTGATTTATTTCCTCCTGCGAAGTAAAGAGTATGGTATGAAGTATATTGACATACATGCATTGCTTTTACAGGGGAAGATGAAAATATTAGATGTTTACCACTGCTATGATCATATTGTTTGAGTTCTTGCTCATCTATAGAAGCTTGTGGCTGTTCTACTTTCTGGAGATCAATGGGAACCTTTTCAGAATTTGAAGCTGTGTCACACTGCAAAAGATAGATAAAACACAGTATAAGCATTTTGGATTCATGGAAGTTTTGTTCCACACAAAATTGCTTGCTGAAACTCACATTGTCATTTGGAGTTAGCATGTTCAGTATGTTCTCTGTTTGGCATTCATCTCTCACTGAATTGTTTGACATGGTGCTCCGTTCGGCTTCATTCTGTAATTTGTCTTTCTCCTTTGTTGGTTCAGTTATTTCTGTGGGTGCATCAGATGTAATTGGCAAGGTACTCTGTTTGGCTTCATTCTGTAATTTGTCTTTCTGCTTTGTTGGGTCTATCCTTTCTGCCAACGCATCAGACGTAATTACGCCTATTCCTCTTCCGTTGTCTGGCCTGTCACTTTGTTGTTTCATTTTCTTGGAGATGCTACCATTCTTCTTATGCATCTGCTGTTTCAAATCTTGCAGCATGCTAGCAGACTGTTTCGATGATCTTGTCAGGTGATTCACAGTTCCACTTCTTCTAGTCATCAGTACATCCATCTTTCGAGAGTTCTCACTTTTCTGAATTTTCTTAGAAATGACCTTCTTCTTTGTGGCTGAGACGTCAATGGGATGCTCTCCATTCAGCAATGAGGTGCTATCACTTGCCTTTGCAATATCATTCTGTGGTTCTCTTGGTGATGAATTCTCACTTTTATGTTCTTTTTTGAACTTTTCCTGATTTGCTGCAGCGATGGGAGGGGTTTTGATCATGGGAGCATCTCCCTGGTGTCTGATGTTAGGTACATCCGACACGACAGCTTCTTCAGTGGTTTTCATCAATTTCACATTTTCAGGTGTAATTTTATCATGGATTTGCGTCTTCTGCTCATCTGCAACACTTGGCTTGGTTTTTGATAAAATTAAGGATTCCACTTGACGTTCTTTATGTTTTTTGGCCGTCGAACTTTGTTTCTGAAGCTGCTGCCTTTTCTGCCCTCCCCGCTGTGTATCTTCTGAACATTCAGGCTTTTTAATCACTTGCATTTGAGGTGCACATTTATCCTCCGGCTTTTCCTTGAGGTCTTTGTTTGCATTCCTCTTTTCCAAGAGGTTTGTACTCGCCTTGGGCTCAATTTTTTCATGTGATGTTTCTTCAGCTATGTGTGTTTTGTTATTCTTTTGTGCCTTGTGCTGCAGCTCATTATTCTTAACTAGTACCTTGCCCTCCCATGTCTCTGTGATTTTCTTTTCTCTATCCCCTGTAAGAGTTTGTTTCCTCTCACTATCACAGAAAATTTGTGGTTCATCAAATTCACTTTGTGCAACCCCGTGTTTCAGTTGCTTGCTCATTGTGACGGTTGCTATTTTTGGGCCTGATACTGCATCCACTGCAACTGCAAGTATTTTCAGATCTTTCCGGGCTAGGTTTCTTTCAGAGTTTACCATTTTAGGGCTGCCATCTGGGACTTCTGCTCTCTTTTCTGTTATCATATCAGACTTCAGATCCCTGACCAGAGTCGAATTGTTGGTTTTGATGGACTTACGGTCAGCACTGAGGGCCGAGCTACTGCTACTTTCACTAATGAACGGTTCAGGAAACTTGGAAGTTTTGCTTGAAACCTTCTTATCGTCCCCTTTTGAGCTCAAATCTTTCTCTATCATCTGAGGAACTTCTTCAAGTCCCATTAGTTTTGCTATAACATTTGAAATTCTTCCCTTCTCCTGTGATGAACTAGACTGATTTTTAAGTGTAAGACTATCAAAATCTGGGACACAGCTATCAGACCTTTTATGAGGAATCATTTTTGAGTTACTAACAGGTTGCTCAGTACTATTTCTGGCAGCAACTTGTGCGTTTCTGGAGGGCTTATCGAAGGAGAACCTTGGGCAGTCCACTTGCCTCTGGTCAGCCAGTTTATCTGTATTGTGTCCATCATCCTCGTACCCCTCAAGTAACCTAATACGACTTTTTGGCTGAGCCACATTCATGTAATCTGAAGCCTTCTGCAGGTTTGCAAGCGTTTTAAGAGACTCTTCCAAGTCAATGGCACCTTTCAACAATTCTTGCCCAACTTGAATTGAATTTCTGTCAAAGTTAAGACCATTGGAGCACGCTCTTAATATCTGGTTCAGCTTTTCTACTCCTTTTGATATTTCAGTTATATGACTGTGAGAGACACTAGGCGCAGCAGGATGGGCGCTTGCTGTATCCATCTTCATATAGTTTAGTGATCCTTGACCAATTCGATTGAAGAAGTTCACCAGTGGATCACCACTAGGAGCGCCAACTTCGCTGAACTTTCCGCTGTTTTCAAAGGCAACGGCTATCGCCATTGACAGATCTTTGATTTGCATTGAGCATCTCCCTCTTTCGTAGGGAACAATCGGATGTGGTGATCCTTCTGTAGGCCTCCTGCGCTGAAAAGTATGACACCAATCAAATCATTCATTAATTTAGAATATACAAATTATTCAGACAGCAGTAAAACTAACACTTCTTACAGATTCTGGTGCGTTTATTTGTCGTGCACCTCTGTAAGTTTGTGCAGCATTTCCATGAAAATCTGTCGGTTCAGAGACATGTGAGATCGAAGAGGGTGAGAATACATAGCAAAGTTGCTTGATATCACAACAGGGGAGGAAAAAGATAATGATATCACAGATTCTCATCCCCACTAATCCAACAACAAAATCTACTTCCATTATTTCAAAACAAAACAAAACAAAACATACGTCATATATTTTCCAACCCCTCCCCAAAATACATTCTTCCAAAATATTTTCTCCTAAATAATCAGAATAGTATCAAACAAAGCCTTAGTTTCTTAAGCTCATGCTATTTCTTTATCTTGAAACCAGAAGTGAGTATCCATATTAATAGATATCAGCATGAAGGAATGACTTTCTATTGAATGAAGTGTACATTTTGCAAGAACCAAAGTAATATATAGCACAACTTCTTATGAGATCTTTATGGTGCAGTTATGTTGTGAAAAATTGTGCATGAATTGTGATGCTCCTCCATTCTTTTCTTGTCGGTTTTAAATCTATTAACTCCTTTATAAACATTTTGCTACACACTCAAATAGATGCCAACTAACAGTTTTGGTTGTACTTGAAGCTTGAATAGCATTGGCATTCAGGAGGAGCCTGACTGTTCCCCCAAAGAGAAGCAACAATGAAAAAGCCTACAATAATTAATTATGAATTGAAAGTTTCTTTTACTGTCATATTTGGTAAAAGAATTAATATAAAATATTAAGGTTATGTTTGGTTGCATTCTCCCAAAACAATATGCCTTCCTTTGGGAGAATGCAACAAAACATATGCCTTCCTTTTATCTCAAAATAGTTCTTGAAATGACTAGATTATCTTTGCAATTTAACTAGCAAATGACCAAAAATTCATATTCTTTACATTACAATCATTACCATCACATATACTTACATTTACATATCACAATATTTTATTACTATATCATAATTAAAAATACTACTAAAATTCATTTACATTCTCAAAATCCAATAAAAAAATATTGATTTGACTGCTAAAGTAGAATTTGTCTCCCCCCAAAATATAAACAAATATACCAAATTTTTTCAAAATAATTTTTTTACCATTCCCAAATCATAAACAAACATACATCACATTCTCTAATATAAATTTCACATTCCCCTACCCTACTATCAAAATTCATTCTCTCAAAACATATAATCCAAAATACATAATTTGTAAGCAAACATTACTTAAATTCTTATAAATTTTAAAGTAATAATAATGACAACTTATTTTTAAAGCACCTAATTAGCTTGACTATTTAATCACTAATTAGCTATATTTAAAGTTTTATCTCCTTATTTTATTAAAAAACGAAATGTTAAAGAATATGAAACCTATAATCAAATAAACTCTGAAAACATTGTGAAAGAAATGTTTGAGATAAGTTTAGCCAACAATATCCAAATTCAGAAAAAGAATTACAAGTTCTTGACAGATGCAGAGCTTCAGCTGGAATTGGGGAAGGAGTCAAAATTTTTATTACATGGGCAAAATTAAATTCCAAAAAGTATAATATTTTGTAAATTTAAAATGATAAAAAAGGACAATTACAAAGTATATATTCTCAATAAAAAAATTATTTTATAATTTGAGAGATGATAAAATTATAATATTTTTAAAATTTTCAATATAAAAAATCAAATTTCAAAATTTTGAGGGGTAGTTGCCCCTCTCAGCCGCCATCATCATCATCATCATCATCATCATCATCATCATCATGTGCTACCCCCATTGTTGTATTGTAAATTATGAAATATATATGTTTCTTATATAATTAATGTTGCTGTTCTGAATCATATACAGCACATGTAAAATTCATGCATGTTATATCAAATATTGTTTTAGAGGTAAAAAATTCATGCATTAATTGTAGGGGGGAAAAACAAACTCTGCTACATTAATTTGTTACCTGCAGACAACTGGCTTGAATTTTCAGTTGCAGCCATTCTTTCCTTGCGCAGGCGAAGATCATGGAGCAGCTTCTGGCCCAAATCTGATTTTGTTGCCATCTTATTTCTCCCCAAATAGCTCAAATTTGATTGCAGCTAAATCTGGATTTTGCTACTCCAATTTTTTGTTCGGGAACTGGAAATTATTGAACAGGTTTACAGATATGCCATTGGAGGCTGGGGTTTGGCCTTTTACATATTGATAGGTGGGAAGATTCTGTCAGTGTTTGGTAACGTGGGCTGTGGGGAAAAGGCAATCAAAATGAAAATGGAAAAAAACAATTTAAGTCTGGAAAGATTGACGCAAACGATACGGGGGGAATTGGCACTACTCAAAGTTGGAAAATGGGAACTTGAAATCCATGCTTTTATTCCACTCCAAGAAATAAATGGCAGAGGGTTCAGCTTTTCAATGGCTTCTGTCTAAAGCTCTCTTCTTCTTAAATTTTGCAGTAATTGGAAAAACAGAATTGACAGTCATGCATTTTTGTTCTCAGATTCTTGGGATTTTAGCCACTATTATTGCATTGAGATCAATGTTATAGGTCTTTGACAAATGATACGCATGTAAAATTTTAATTTTGATGTCTTAAAATAAAAGAAAGAATTGAAAGTCTCACTAGGGGAGAGCATCGGTTCGGTAAATTAATTGATCGATTAATTCGCCGAAAACATATGAAAATTATTAACCATTTACTGCAACAAATTTTTCAGTTAATCAATAAAATAAATCAAAAAATTTTAAAAATATGTAATATATTTATATATATTTTATAAGATAGTTATATTTATATATTTATTTGTGAAAAACAAGTGTATTTATATTTTTTTTTATTGATGTGCACTTTTTAATTGTGATCTATAAAGCCTAGAGTGTTTCAGCATATTACGACATTCATACATATATGGCATCCGTGTGTAATTTTTTTAATTATGTGCTAGAGTGTTTCAGCGTGGGATTGCATAACATAATTGATGCCCCTTCGCAAATTATATAAACCCCATTGAGCAATGAATTCCAACAAACAAACTTCTGTTTTGTGTAGCATGTGACATAACAGTGGACGTGGCAATGCCTTTTGCATAGTCCATTCCAAGCAGTCCGCGGTCGGGGCGTTGAAATGACCATAAGTATTTTGAGCAGAATCTTTCCTCATGCAACGGAGTGGCATGCATGAGATATTAGCATTAAGCAACCAATTCCATACAACCCTCCTATATGCTGTGAACTCCAAGTGCCAATATTTTATGCATTCTGCTTGCTCGCCGCGACAGTTTTTGTGTCTAAAATCAAAGTTGATAGGATTGCACGAAGGCAAAGTATATACGGGCAGAAGTTATTTCCGGTCACGGGAGTGAAATAAATACAGTGCAAGTTGCCCATAAAGAATGCATTCAGTCCTTATATACAAATCTACACTCATATACGAAGCCCTCTCACATCTTTAGCCATCTGCAAACTCTATGGCTCCCCAAAATCCCCAACCTCAAGAAAATATTTTCTACATGGGTACATGGGTTGAGGAAATAGACAAACATTTCATCAATCTACTGGCAGAGTTTGCTGGTTTGGATGGAAGATCTCTTGCTTGCTTTAATGTTTATGTGATTCAATCATGCAACAATGAAGTTAATGTTAAGTTTAGGACTGAATTTACTTTCAAATATACGAGCTTGCGTTTCAAGAGTTTGCAATAGAGACATACCATGTTTGGTTTCCTTATTTGATTAGCGCTTGATAATTATGATTAAGCGAACAACTTTGTCCATGGCGAAAATTACATATGGGACTATGTCACCATGGCATGTATCCAATACAATATTTTGATTGAAAGCACACTTGAATATGTTTGAAATTGTCACCAAATAAGTTCAATTTCGTCATGCAGAAATTTCCCCAGTTGGAGGCATATCTAATGAAAGGTGAAAGTTAGTGGGCAGACCTTTGTGCGTTTTTCGGCAACCCCAAGCTGATTGATCTCTACCCTGAGAAAGACATCATAAAAATATCTAATGATAGTACCGCTGACGGTATGAACATTGTGATCTCAAATCCTCCTACGCCATCTCCTGCACCTCTGATTGGTCAATCTTTGGATTTAAATTTTTGGAATGATTTGACCAAAACTTGTGGGCATGATGAAGGGAATAAAGACTCAGTTAAGTATATGCATCCGACTACAGTTGTAGGCCATAATGCAAATGCCCTAACCTATGGATATGATAATCTATGGACATTGATATGAAATGGCCCAACAGGTCTGACTCAACAAGCTATCGACCTCAGAGAGGACTCATTGGCCTACTTAACATGTATAGCCCAACGGTGCTTCTAGACCCAATTGGGTTGGATCATTCGACCATGATCACCTGGTTGAGTGGATTGTTCTCAATCGCACTCAGTGGGAGGCTTCAAGCCACTCTGTTCGTTAAACTATTCCTTTGGTCAACCACTTTGTTTGTTCGATTGTTATTGACTAGAGTGCTCACTTCGACACTGACTTATATTTTTACTGCATTTAATACTTTGATTGGTGGCATGTCTCTGCATCAATAGCATGGGCCACCTCAGTACAGTCTTTGCCACCAACCCTGCTACCAACTCTACCACCAACTTTGGTAGAGAGGCATACTGTTAGAGTACTGTTCATCCTAGAAATCAGGAGATGATGATATCTAAAATGGTACCAAGATCAGAAATAACCAACAACCCTCAGGTAAGAACAAGAGCCCTTTACACTTGATAGAGGCATCTTATACATATCATCTATCAGGAGAAGGCTATAAATATCTTATTACTAGCCACACTCTAGGTAATGCTATATACACTATATGCTCTTACTCTTCTGTTCGATTACCTTATTTCAACTAGAACTAACTTGAGTGTCAGAGTGCCTTCATTGGGGGCACCTCGGCTAGTTTAACGTTTGCTTTTTGTTGCAGATCTCATAACTCAAAAAATATTGTTGTTGGATCATTTGACCTCCTTGGTTGGATTAGCCTAAACACAACCTTAGTCACTATAAATGACTTTCAACCTCATCATTTTGACACTGTCTGTGGGAACTTTTGAAATTATAATTGAGAAAATGATGAACATAAGAAGATTCGTATCTGAGAGGGAGGACAACAGGAGGTCCACGTCTCCACTTGCCCCTTCGCCTGAGCAAAGTTTGCATGCTCTAGGCCCCAACACTTCGCAGGAGCAAGTTGTAGCATTGACTATGCCACAAGTGGTGCAGTTGATAAGTGAATAAATCTCTACTCAACTTTTTGTCGCATTAAATAGGCACGCCACTGTGCCAACCCCAGCTGGCAATGATACTCTACAATTGCTTCCACTGGATGAAAGGTTCCCCTAGGACAGCCGTGGTCGCCAAGAATCCAGGCAGCTACTAGCTAGACGTGATTCTAGTCCTAGATGCCCCTAGGGAGAGAGAGGGCGATCGGTGATAAAGGAGGAAATCACTGACTCCATAGGCCACCACGTTTGACCTAATTGAGCCCCACAACGCGATGGGGTCAAACGTTCCAAATACGACCAGTTTGAGAAAGTGGAAAAATTTACAAATCACACAACTTGCCTAATTGAACCTCGCAACACGATAGGGTTGAGCACACGAGACCTTATTTTGATTGGAACGCCACCTAAGGTAATCGAGAGAAGTGAGAAAAAGTCTCCCACCAAGTACAATAATTGAACAGATGCCTCAAAGAGATTTCAAGAAGAAACATTGATAGGTTATACAACCCTAAGGGCCCCTAAAGGTCTTATTAAAGGAGAGGCTCCTCTTTCATCTAGGAGATTATCAACAAGCACATTGCTGTCGACGCCAAGGTCCCGACCAAACTACCAAGATACGATGGCTCAATAGACCCCAATGAACATTTGATGTAGTTTGAGCATATAATGCAGCTGCACGGTCACAACGAGTATATTCATGTCAAGATATTGGTGACCACTTTTTAGGGCATAGTGCTTGACTAGTTTGTTAAGCTGGAGCCCTCATCGATATACTCATATGATTAGCTTTGTGAAAAATTCTTACACCAGTTTGCCAGCTAGAGAAAGGCAAAACTCCCCCACACTCACCTCCATACTTTCAAGCAGAATGAGGGGGAGTCCCTCCATGACTTTTTCATAAGGTTCAACATGGAGGTCTTGAAGATAGACAATCCTAGAATCGAGTTTCTGATCAATGTGCTGCTTGTGGGGCTTAGGCACAAAGAATGTGCTAATGCTTTGGTGCGAGAGTGCTTGAGGTCAATAGAGGTGTTGCTCGACTTGGTGAAAAGGTATATGACCTAAGAGGAGATGAACAAGCTTAAGTTTGGATCCTCTAAGGTTGATAGAAAGAAAAAGGAGAGAGACAACTAGAAACATAGAGAAAAAGGTCGATCCCCAATAAAGTGCTTCCATGACTACACCCTGTAGAATATCGCAAGAAAAGAGGTGTTATACGTTATCCAACACAATATCTCCTCAAGAAACTAAGAAAGCTAATGGAGACTAAAGTAATGAAAAAATTGAAGTAAGTACTGCCACTTTCATAAACAAAAAGAGTATGACATAGATGAATGCTTCAATTTCTAGGATGAAATCGAGAGGCTTATCAAATAGAGCTATCTCAAAAAATATGTGGTTGTTCATGCACAAGTTGAAGGGGGCACAACTGATCAAACTCCTCGTAGAGAAAGATCGATTAGCCCGAGGAGGGTGGACAAAGGAAAGAAACTCACCAAGAAGATTGCCCGCCCATTCAAGGAGTAATTGATAGGATCGTAGGAGGTCCTACTAGGGGGGACTCAAAATTAGCAAAGATCTAAACTCAAATGAGGTTAGAGTTGACCAAAACCTCGTCTATCGAGATAACTTTCCATCTATCAACAAGTGCAGAGCTTATTTCTTTCATCGATAGCAACTTGGCCCACCTCGAGGGAAAGAATATCGACCACAAAATTGATTGTCCCATGATAGTCTCTGTTGATATTGCCAACTTTGAAGTGAGAAAAGTCCTGGTTGATAATGGCAGTTCAGCCAACACCTTCTTTCTATCTACCCTGAAAAGAATAAACTTGGGGCAGCTAAAGTTTGAACCTGTGTGTACCCTTCTGGTTGGGTTTGGGGGGTTAGAAATCATTTCAAAAACATCCATCAATCTATCGATGTCATTTAGGGAGGTGCCCCAAAGAAGGACTCTAATGGTAAACTATCTGGTGGTTGAAGCTCTATTTTCTTATAATGTTATAATTGGTCGATCAGCTTTAAATGATTTTTATGCCATTTTGTCTACCTACCATATGAAGATCAAATTTTTAACCCTAACTAGCATAAGGGAATTGTTGTGTAACATCAAGGAAGTTTGGAAGTGTTATAACATTTCCATCGAATCAAGCGAGCAAAAGGCTTGATCGCAATTGAGGACTTTGGGGGATGTCTCTGCAGCGAAACCCAAAAACCCCAAGCTAACAAAAAGAGAAAGCTGGAGGATACTCAGGTGGAACCCATCAGGGAATTCAAAACTATCGAGCTGGAATAAGGAAACCCCGACAGGAGAACTCGAATTAGGATAGATATGGGCCCCCACCTGGAATGCCTTATGGTCAATTTTTTGAGAAAAAATATTAACATCTTTGCCTAGAAAGCATTCGACCTCTAGGGAATCGACCCCAACATGATCATGCACTGCCTCAATGTCGACCCCTCATACAAACCGATCAAGTAGAAGATGAGAACATTTAATGCTGAGAGGATCCAGATCATCGAAGAGGAAGTCTAAAAACTCTTAGATACAGGTTACATTGTAGAAAATCAATATCAATCTTGGCTTTGTAATATTGTACTTTTCCCAAAAAATAAAAGACAATGGCGTATGTGTAACGATTTCACAGATTTGAATAAAGCTTGTCCTAAAGATCTTTATCCTATGCCTCGAATAGATTTACTAGTAGACTCCATTGCTGGCTGTACATTATTGAGCATGATGGATGCATTTCAAGGCCATCATCAAATATTCATGGCCCCCAAGGATAGGGATAAAATTTCTTTTGTGGTTTTTAATGGAATCTATTACTTTTTGGTCATGCCTTTTGGACTTAAAAATGTTGGAGTAGCTTACCAAAGGCTAGTCAACTTCATATTTAAGAAAGAAATAGGTAATTCAATGGACGTGTACGTTGACGACATGATTGTAAAGATAAAAAAGGCCCAGGACCACTTGTTCGACCTCAATCACACTTTTACAATTTTAAGAGCATTTGGTCTAAAGCTGAATCCAAACAAGTGTATGATTAAGATTCGAGGAGGGAAATTTTTGGGATACATGGTTACTTAATGGGGCATTGAGGCCAATCCACAGAAGATTTAGGCCATTCTTGACATTGTCCCCCTTCAAACAGTCAGAGATGTACAACAGCTGGTCGAAATGCTTATTGCCTTGGGCAAATTCATTGTAAGGTTGGTAGACACAAGCTTACCTTTCTTCAAAATTCTCAGGAATACCAAGAAATTGGATTTCTAGTGGAATGAGTAGTGCGATTAGGCGTTGGTCGAGTTGAAGTAGTATTTATCCTCACCCTTTATGCTTGCAAAACCCAAACTTGGTGAAGTTCCTCAAATATATTTAGTAGTTTTGGAGGCAACCATTAGCTCAATCCTGATCTTGACCAAAGATGAAAGCTATCGACCAATCTACTATTGCAGTAAGTCACTCTAAAGGCTGAAGCATAACTACTTGCAGATCGAGAAGTTTATCTTGGCATTGGTCACCACAGCTTAAAAATTGCGTCCATATTTCTAGTCTCATGCCATGATCGTGCTGACCAACCAGCCGTTGAAGTACGTATTGTCAAAGCCAGATACATCTGGTAGGTTAACCAAATGGGCCATCGAATTGGGCAAATTTGACATTACCTTTCAGCCGAGGAATGTTAAACTCTCCATTTTCATATGCCCCCTCCATTACCCACTTGAAATGTTAAACTCTCTAGGCCCTTAAACATAAGAAAATTGTTTCTTCTACTCCTAGTTGTGCAAAAAGGAAGGGGCTACTAGGAACTTTCAACACGGATGGGCCGTCAGGTAATAGAAGCTATACTCTTCTGTATTACCTAACTTTTGGGATATTGACAAATGGAATAGGTTCAAAATGTTGGCTAAGGAGGTTAGCTGGCAACAGGAGGTCAACTATGGCCGGTGTTAAGGGAAACCTAAGGCCCCAACCGAATCACTCCTCACACACTGTTATACATCCCCTAGAAGGTCAATGCATCATACCCTGAGGCTCAGGTACTAAATGTTCATACTTATTAGGAATGTGATACATCTTCCTAATTTGAACTAGGTCAGTTGGGAATATTTTGGAGACTATTTTGCTATAGTAGTCTGGTGTGAATAATCGATTGTGTGGTGCAGGCACTTCATTGGGGCCAACCTCACCCCTAGAGGTAGCCTTCTCAATGCTTCAGCTATCGCTAAATGAATTATTAGAACTAATCTTGCGTGTGCTCTCAGACATACTATAAATCCCAATTTCCCCCTAAAAATGGACACCTTCGAACCTAGCATTTTCACCACCTGAAACATTAGACATCTTTGCAAAGCAAAAGAAAATAAAGTACAAGTTGGTAGAAGAACTTACAGCAGGTAGCTTGAAAACTCTAAGTGCAGAAAAGGTTTAGAGAGCTTTGAAAGCAAGAACGCGATTAGAGCGAATTTCAACAAAAGTGTAAAATGGGTGTCTTTACCCCTCATAATTATAGGCATTTGGACGCAGGAACCCAACCGGTAGTAATAATTGCACTGCCACCTCTTGGCACTTTGTATTTCGTGATATAACTGATGCTTTAAATGCGCAAAGCCATCAAAAACCCTAGTCAAGAATTCAAAAACCTTCGTTGAGGGCTCAAAACCCTAGTCGAATACGCATAACCATCGAGAACCATTGTAACTATCGCTCAATTATCTACTCCCTGCTCCTTCTCGTCTACAAGCTTGATTAGAACTACGAGTGAGGGAAACTCATGATATGGGATAGTCTACTAGACCCAGTCCAACAAGCTATTGACCTTAGAGAGGGCTTCTAGGACTACTTAACATTCATAGCCTAATGGCGCTTCTAGACCCAACTGGGCTGGATCACTCAACCATGACCGTTTGGTTGAGTGGATTGTTCTTGATCGCACTTAGTGGGAGGCTTCAAGCCACTCTGTTTGTTCAATTGTCCCTCTGATTGACCACTTTGTCTATTTGATCGTTATCGACCAGAGTGCTCGCTCCGATGCTGACTTATATCCTTATCGTATTCAATGCTTTGATAGGCAGCATGCCTTCGCATTAATGGTACGTGCCACCCTAGCACAGTCTTTGCCACAAACTTTGGCAGAGAGGTGCATTGTCAGAGTATTGTTCATCTTGAAAATTAGGAGATGATGCTACCTAGAATAGTACTAGGATCGAAAATGACCAAAAACCCCAAGAACCCCCAAGCAAGGACAAAAGCCCTCTACACTTGATAAGGGCATCTTAGACATATCATCTATCGGGAGAAGGTTATAAATACCTTATTACCAGCCACACTCCAGGTATTGCCATATACATTATATGCTTTTACTCTTCTATTCGATTACCTCATTTCGACCAGAACTAACTTAAGCGTCGGAGTGCCTTCGCTGGTGGCATCTCAGCTTGTTTAATGTTTGCTATTTGTTGTAAATCTCAAACCTCAAAGAATATTGCTGTTGGATCATTTGACCTCTCTGGTCGGATCAACCCAGACACAACCCTAATCACTATAAACGACTTTCAACCTCATCAGACATATTAAGATGAAAAGAAAATGTTATGCATATTTCACCCTTCCTCGATTAGAGGTCCAGCAAGCTCCCATACATCTTCCTATAACACCCCCAAAAAGCATTGCAAGAACTGAGGGCTCTAAGTTAGTATAAGGTAATTTGGTTGGTTTGCTACGTATGAGTCTCAGATGTTGCTAGTTTGTAGGGAACAAAGCTCGTCAAACTCATCAGACACGAGTTGGCCATGTTTAGAGTGCTTTATGTGAGTGGTGTTTCTGCTTAATGTATTCTTATGTCCTTGACGTTTGTGGTGTGATGTTGGGTTGTAAGCATATCATGTGCTCTGTTTCCTCCATGTTTGTATAATAGCTTGAATGACCTCTGGTTGGGAATGCAAGCTTTGTGTCTAAAATATTATATTTTTGCCTAATTTTTTTAATATTTTTTTACCAATCAAATAATCAAAAATTATTTTCCTTAGTATTTTTTTTGTTCTTCACAAAATTTCTGAATCGAACCTAGTGTAAAAGATTTTCCCCTCCTTCCTTCAGCCATTATTTGGTTGTGGCAGATATGGCTGTTATTCATATCCTCAAAGCACGAATAAAAGTTACATGTTTATACATTTAGATCCCTAAGGAGGTAGTAATGCTCCATTAATCTTCAAATCTGGGGACTTAAGTGACAATAAAACTTGATTTGAGATATAGAAAAAATATCAATTTATGTTTATCTTATTATTCTTTCTAATTAAAAGTGGTATATTGTCAGCGATGTCAAAATATTATATTAGTTGTAATTTTAATAAGAAAACTCATATAGGGAACTAACACTCTTTCAAGAAATTTAGTAGGATTCCACTCTTTAGAAATTTAGTAGAAATCTCTTTTTCTGGGATGATGGATTCAGCAATAGAGCTTTTGAACTCCATAAAAACCTCGACTTTTAGACTAAAATCACTTGAACTCAATAACTTGATCAAATTACTATTGCTAGAAAATTGCCTTGGCACTCTTCGAGTAAAATAAATTTTAACGACAAACAAGCTTATGCTTAGTGGTCAGGGTGAACGACACTTAGCTATGCTTATATATATGGCTTTATAGTGGCTTTTTCGAGAATTATATTATACATGCACAATTCAAACTTTTCTTCTCACATGTTGGTGTATATATATATATATATGCTTATATTGCCTTTTATATCTCTTAGCAAGAGTATCATGTTCCAAGAGTTAACTATGCTCATGCTTTGCTTAGTCGTTTGCAGCATTTAAATAAATCAGATGCCAAACATCCCCAATGCACTTGGCCAAAGAAGTTTGTGTGAGTTGCTGAAGTCCCCAAAGCCAAATTTCATAGAAAATAAAATAAAATGGACCCAGTAGAAAGGCAAACAACATAAACAGCAACGTCCAGAGTTTCACAACTAAATGCACAAAGAAATGGCAACCCATCAAAATTACACATGCTATGTGCTGTTGCTTCCAAGTCAAAAAACTCCATCATCCAAAATTATACCAAAATTACCGAGATGTCTCAATTGCTGCCAAGCTACAGTAACATACAAGCTGACAGCTTACAGTCAGTGGCGGATAAGTCAAGCATATGGGGTCAGCTGATCCCACTTGCTATTTTTTTCAAATTTTATTTTTATATTAACATAATGGATATATAGTATTTTTGACTCTATTTATTAATAAAATGACTTCAGTAAAATTGGTTGTTGACTGGAGTGTAAAATCAAGGGACGCAAGATGGTCATCAGTTTGAGCCTCCAGTGTTGCACTGCCCCTTTGATATTTATAAATTGTGGAGTTAACAAAAAATAGTGGCCAAAACGACGTATTTTTGGCCCCTTGAAACAGAAAAAAAATAATAATAAAAATGGTCAGAAAACAGCAAAACAAAGCAGTTCCTCCAGCAGCCCCACTTCAACTCTTTCTCCCCATTCTTCCTTTTCCTCCCAAAAAGCAGCAAACAAAGGCCAAGATTCTTTTTTTTTTTTTTTATTTTGTTTATTTCTTGATTTTTGTATTAGAAGTTAGGGTTTTTTTTTAAAAAAAAAATTGTTAACTTGTTTAGCTTTTTGTATATGCATATTTTATTTGCTAACTTGTTATTAATCATTATGTAAATGATGATTATTGCATTAAATAATAAAAGTTAGGATTTTTTTTAATGGGTAAAAAAAGTTAGAGTTTAATCAATTAAAATTTAGGATAAATTGGTAATGTTAATTTATTAACTTTTTGCATATGCATATTTTAATTGTTAACTTGTTATTAATTGTTATGTAATTGATGATTATTGCATTAGATGAAAAAGTTAGGATTTTTTTTAGTGGATAAAAAAAAGTTAGAGTTTAATCAATTAAAATTTAGGATAAATTGATAATGTTAATTCATTAACTTTTGCATATGCATATTTTAATTGTTAACTTGTTATTAATTGTTATGTAATTGACGATTATTGAATTAGATGAAAAATTTAGAATTTTTTTTTAATGGGTAAAAAAACGTTAGAGTTTAATCAATTAAAATTTAGGATAAATTGATAATGTCAATTTATTAACTTTTTGTATAGGCATATTTTAATTGCTAACTTGTTATTAATTGTTATGTAATTGACGATTGTTGCATTAGATGAAAAAGTTATGATTTTTTTATGATGGATAAAAAAGGTTAGCGTTTAATCAATTAAAATTTAGGATAAATTGATAATGTTAATTTACTATCTTTTTGTATATGCATATTTTAATTGTTAACTTGTTATTAATTATTATGTAATTGATGATTATTGTATTAGATAAAAAAAGTTAGGGTTTATGGTTAGAATTTAGAAATTGTGAATATTTATGAATTATGCATTATAAAAGAAACTAAATTAACTGTATTTAAATTTATTTTATAGTGTTCACATGTCGATAGATAGGTTTTTCACCCGAATTTCAAAGTTTGGAGGCTCCACTTCGTCTTCACATAATTTGCCCCTCTTTCAACAAAGTGTCAATCAATTGAAAGATCCACCTTGAAGCGATAATTTGAGATCACAATTGCATAAAAAATAAAGTCAAGGAGTTGATTTAGACTCTTTAAAGGCCGACCCTTTAGAAAGATTATCAATTTTGAAAAATCACCTGAATGATCGTGATACAATAAAAAGATCATATATTCAAAAAGGTCCTTGTCAACCACAAAATCACAATTTTCCACAAGCTGAAATGTCTGGTGTGATGCGCTGATTTAATCGTAAGTGGTTCAATATTTATCCTAATTGATTGGAATATAGTGTATCATCAGATGCAACTTTTTGTCTTCCTTGTTATCTATTTAAGGATGAAGATGTATATTAATGTGGGGGAGATGCATTTTCAACTAAAGGATTTCGGGCTTGGAATAAGAAGGAAAGATTTGCTACTCATATCGGTGGGCCTAATAGTGATCATCACAAATCAAAGAAGAAGTGTGAAGATTTGATGCAACAGAGTCAATCCATCTAAGTAGCTTTGGATAAGCAATCAAGCCAAGCTAAGTTGGAGTATTGGATACATTTAATTGCATCAATTAAGGCTGTGAGATTTCTTTTGGGTCAAGGAATGGCATTTCGACATCATGATAAAAGTGCATCATCGTCAAATATTGAGAAATTATACGTGCATGTGCTATGGAAACAACTAAGGTCATCATAGAGGATTTAAATGGCGATTACTTTGGTATACTTGTTGATGAATCCCATGATATCATGTAAGGAGCAAATGGCTCTTGTTTTGCAATATGTTGATAGGAGAGGATTTGTAATGGAGCAATTTATTGGGATTCTTCATGTTCGTGATACTAGTGCTTTATCTCTAAAAGAAGGAGTTGCTTCATTGCTTGCTCAACATTCATTAAGTATATCATATATATGTGGTCAATGCTATGATGGAGCAAGTAACATGCAAGATGAATTTAATGGACTTAAAGCTTTAATTCAACGAGAAAATAGGCCGGCTCATGCAGTTCATTATTTTTCTCATCAACTTCAATTGACTCTTGTTGGGATTAGTAAGAAATGTGATGAAGTTGCTGGAGTTGTTAACTTTGTTTTAGCTATGATAAGTGTGGTGGGAGCTTCTTTTAAATGTAGAGATGAGTTTCGAGATGCACAAATTCACAGAATCTAAAAGGCATTTGAAATGGGTGAGCTTCAGACTGGTAGGGATCTACATCAAGAATTAGGTCTTGCAAAACCTAGTGATACTCATTGGGGATCTCACTTTAAGTCTTTTATTAACATCATTCTATTGTTTGATTCAATAATTGATGTGCTTGACATTGTTGGTACGGATATAGACTCATCAAATGAAAAATTAAAAGCGCGTGGGCTTGTTGATGCTTGTCTAAAATTTGAATTTGTTTTCATGTTGCATTTTATGAAGAATATTCTCAATACCACAAATGAGCTTAGTTTAGCTTTACAAAAAAGGGAACAAGATATTGTAAATGCCATGTTGTTTGTTCGAGTAGCAAAGAAATGGTTGCAAAAGACAAGAGGTAGTGAATGTGATTCACTTATTAGTAAGGTGTTTGAATTTTGCATCAAACATGATATTGAGATACCTATATTTGATGATCTCTATGTCTTTTTGGGAAGATCAAAGCGAAGAGTTGCTGAGTATACAGTTTTACATCATTATCATATTCAAGTATTTTATAAAGTTATCGATTGGCAACTTTTGGAATTAAATAATTGATTTAATGAGGTAACATCTAACTTACTTCATGGTATGGGTTGTTTGTCTCCATCTTAGTCATTTGCAAGTTTTGATATAGAAAGGATCATGAGATTAGCTATGTTATATCATGATGATTTTGGAGAATCTGATTTAGTTGAGCTTCGTTGTTAGCTTGAAAATAATATAATTGATGTAAGTTCTGAGGATATAAGATTTTTTTATGTAAACAAAATTAGTGATCTATCCAAAAATTTAGCTGAGACAAAGAAGCATTTGGTGCATTTTCATGTGTATCGACTTGTGAAATTTTTGTTGCTTTTGCCAGTTGCCATTGCAAGTGTAGAGAGAGCTTTCTCAGCGATGAAATTTATCAAGATTAATTAGCGGAATCGAATAGATGATGACTTCCTTAATAATTGTTTAATTACTTATAAAGAAAGAGATGTATTTATGAGCATTTCAAATGATGATATTATGACGATGTTTCAGAATATGAAAACTTGTTGAGGACAATTGAATTAGTGTACTTAAATTTTATTTTTATTAAATATTAATTATTTTAAATTTATTTTTTATTAATATTTTGACCCCACTTATCTAAATTCTTGGATACGCCACAGCTTATAGTAACCCTCCTCACAAATGTAAAGCATGGAACAAGAAGCTGCTACATAGAGTTAGCAACAAAATTACATGAAAATTTGGACACACACATGGTAGGTATAAAATTAAGCAGTTCTTTGTCCACCAAAATATGAAAAAAATAAAACTTAGTTACATGGTTGCAATAGTGTATTATAACGTGATACTTGCTCAAGATTAGCAATATCACAAACACCTAAAAACAAGCAACTATTAAGCATATCAGTAGTGTGTGTCATAAAATCAAAATAGGTTTAGCATAGCGATCCAGATAGTAGCACGCTCACAAAACTAGCTCGTGCCTATTTCCTTATCCCCTACAAAGCATCCATATCAGCTTTATTGTGTGCGTGGTGGTGAGTGGCCCTTATTTGATCATCCAAACTCAACTTTAGGATCTCAACTAGTGCCTCATACAAAGATGTCCTTAACGATGAATCGAAGTCGGGTGTTGAAGGAGCTTGTTGGTTTAGCTTGCCAGTTATCAATCCCAAGGTAGATTTAGTATCTTCTAGGAGTGACCCATCATTGTCTCTACGTCAATAGTACATGGGTTGGTCCTCTTTCTCTTTCTCTTTCTATATGTTGATGACTTTTTTTTCGACCCAGAACTAATGGTGGCGTGATGGATATGGCATCAGTATTAGCAACATTCCCTAATGAAAAGCCTACATGTGGCTCCATTCTTAGCAAACTTCTTCCTGTCTCTAACATGTGAGCCATGTAACAACTCCTGGACAATATCAGCTACGTTAAATGATTACTTTCCTATAGCCTGGCTATTGCCGAAGATCTCCACCCAACTATTGTACCAAGGATGCGGCTTTTCTCTAAGCGTCATAGCATTAAGTTATGCCTACATACATGAATATAGAGGGTTAAAAGCAAGTAAACATACTTGTACAACAATTGGGTATAAATTGTCTAAAAATATAAATAAATATGGACCTTCACGTAATTAACCTAAACTGATTCTAACTCAACAATAATCATGTGCATTGCGGTATCCATGGTAGCTCCACCACCGCCACTACAACCAAGTATCCTTCTCAGAGTACAATACGTCTTCTTCCACACTTGTAACTTTAACTTTATGTGTTTCACGAGGATGCCATTCCCAAAAAATTTCTCGGCCATTATGAACTATAATCTCACCATATAACTGCTATTGAATGATCCATCACAATGTCTCCCACCTGCTCACAAGATCTTTAGTGTATATATAAGCCTTTTCTTTTCTTAATGCGTCTAGAAACATTATGGGGGCAGCAACAACTTTACTTGACCTTTCTGTGTTGTGGAAAAGCATCCAAATTGCGTCATTACCTATTGTTATGTAATATAATTGAACATTAGCATAATTAAGCATATCTAACCATGTAACATGATGTGAGTAGAGCAAGTAAAATTTCACACATGTAACACCTACATGTACACATTAATTTAGATTAACAAAAATAGTTAACAACACTATAATAGATGAAATATATTCAATTCAAAGAAAAAATGTTAAAACACCCTTGACAAACTAGAAAATACAAACTACTGTTAAAACCTTATGACCTCAATTGTTTAAGTAATATAATAGTACAACCATTTTCTCACATAGGCCACATAAAATATTGTATAGTTCTTGAGAATGCCAAAGTCCAGAACACTAATATCTAACGAGACCCTTTCCAAGATTGATACATATTAGTAGCTAGGTTATCACACTAGTTGTTCCACTTTGATGAGCTCTCAATCATCTCAATAACATTAACATTAATCGGGTCAGGGCTTTTGTCATTAGACAAAGCATGATCCTCGAAAGGTTAAAAGGCATCTGTGCACGGATATAATTGTGTAGAAGGACACATGCCAAGATTATCATATTTTGGATTTTAATGGGATAGTATGTAATGCTTCTTAGAACAGCCTATCGACTCTTCAGAAGTCCAAATGCCTTCTTGATCACGTTGCATGCCCTAGAATGCTTCATGTTGAAAAATTCATGAGGATTTTGAGGTGTCAATGCCCCATTGCTCTAATCATTGAGGTGATATCTGATGCCGCGATACAAAGTCAAAATTTTTTCACAATTTGCGTATTTGGTGTCACATAAATAGTAACTTCCTAAAACACAACATTAATCAAGTTAGATTGCGTCAAAGTGAAGAACAGTTAAAAATATCTAAGTAAGAAGGCTTGTGTGTAGCATAAAATGGCATACCAACTAGAACTTTGAGGCAATTGGGCTTATTAACAACTGCATACAACGTCCTAATATCAGTAACATATCTCTCCCAACTGATTAAGACATATATAAAACTCATGTCTCAATTACATACACCAAGAACGTTCATAGCAATCTCACTCTTCTGTGACCTGTAATGAGTTTGTTCGCTTTTGGAACATGAACTAATATGTAAGTTCCATCTACGGTACCAAGATAACCCTAAAAATAATGGGATAAAGTTTTATGTAAATAGTAGTTAGTAGTCTATTATTTCATACAAATGACATAGTTTTATTCAAACATATCGTAAAACATCTTCAGGTCTCATTAGTACAACCTTCTTTGATGGGTTGAGGATTGATCAGGAGCAATGGACTAATCTTTATAACTGTCTTAAGATACTGCCTAAAATACTTGCTAATTGTTTAACCTAATTTTTTAAAATCATGCTTCATAATCATATTCTTCTTATGATGGGCAAGGATGGATGAAAAGTGGCCATTTTTTCAGGGATACCTATAAATTTTTCAGATCTAAGGCCTTCTACATACTCCATCAAATAACAAAGTCTCCAAAAGGCATTTCTAGCCATACGCAAGTTATCCAAGCATGATTGATAATTGATTTCGACAATCTCCCTTAGGTGTTGTAATTGACACATTGCCACATCTCCCATTATATAAAATGTAAGCACATAAAGCATAAACTTGCAAATTACTCTTAGCAGCAGAAATAAATAAGTCCATATCCAAAGATGGACTTGCATATTCCTGTCCATGCATTTTTCCTACAATTGACCAACAAAAAGAGTACAATTTTGAGGCTCATCAAATCCAAAGAATACCTAATTAACCGGTAGACTAATACAAACATTTTAGTTAACAACTTGGTAAGACATCCACGTTTGAACTAGTATGAGTTGATATTATGGTATGTTTCAAATATGTGGCATGAATAGAAAGATCTAAACAAATGAAATATAAATAATTTCACTATACATTTATAAGGTAATCACATGAGGTTTTATTTCCACCATCAATAGTCATTTTCACAATTATAATCACACAGGAGCTCAACTGAGGAAAGAACATTTGCATTTATACTAAATAAGTACTAAATATTTTTTACAAGTTTAAGCTCAACTGAATACATAATCACACAGGTGCTCAACTATAGTCAAGTACGGACATAGAAATGAAAACTAATATTTTAGCTAGGCGAAATAAGTCACCTTACAGCAGCACTAAGGTATATGTCAAACTAAAATTGGTATAGTTAAGTCACCTGATAGCAGCACTAAGGTATATGTCAAACTAAAATCAGTATAGTTCATTGGCATAAATAGTTTGTAAAACAAAAAATTACTTTACATATTTGGGAAGGGGTAAAACAAGAGGCAACTAACACATGGAAACTAGCTTACATACTGTTATGAAACAAATTCCTAACTTGAAATAGATAAACAAACACAGCTACTATCTTTCTCTTAGTGTTCTCCCCAAAACCTGAATCAAGCAAGGGAAAAGAGAACTCAGCAAATGGTAGTGGTCAAAAATTGGGCAGGGTAGCAACTTTGATAATTGAAACACAAAAATCAAAGGGGGTTTGGAGATTTCTATAAACTCTACAAGCTTTGTCTCCAAAATGTAGAATGCGCTTCTAGGATTTACCTCTCCCAATCAAATACCTTGCTGTATGTATCTTCAAATCACCAAACTAGGGTTTTGTATATTGGCCTTCAATGCAAACGGGAAAGGGGTGGAGATTTTGAGATAGAAATCGAGGTTCTGCGTGGACAAGGAAACTGAGGGCTAATTTGTCGGAAAACTCACCAATTAGATGGCTCAATAGACATTTCATATGTTCAGTAGGTGTAGCAAGAGGGTGTGATTATTCAATTGCACCTCTTCTGCTGTGATTTAAATAGGGCATAATGTCAGGCACAATAGCGGGCTTGCTATTAGATGCGGGCCATCCCAGCAACTTAATATCCTAAATCAAACAAACTATTAAGTGAGATTCAAGCATGAATTGGCCCTATTAGCACAAATCAAACATGGCCTAATTTTATTCTTTTTGTAAGAACAATAATTTGAATTTTTTAATTATACAATGTTGTTGGTTGAATTTTTAATTGTTGGATAAGTTTGTTTTCATAACTTTTCTACTTAGATTTGCATCTTATCCAAAAGAATGAAGAAAGTAGCATCAGAATAAATAATAATGTGAAGTTCAAATTTGTAACCTTGGTGACAAGAAACTATAAGTATGACTATTAGACGTTACTCCTAAGCTTAGATATTTATGAATGTCTCTGTTTTCATGCTCCATCACATTAAAAAAATAAAATAAAAAAAATAAATGAGTTTTGCCATTCCAAATGAGGTCTTTATTATATCAAACTTTAATACCATTGATGCATATAATATTAGTAGCTATAGTTGATAGTTTTCTCGGTTCAAGTATAATCTTGTTTCCATACTATATCAAATTAACACCCTACTCTATTTGCATTCATATTTGAATTAGATTAGATATTTAAACTAGAATCCAATTAACATTTGTATTTGAATAAACACTAATTTTAGGTGAAATTACATTTTTTGTCGAATTCAAACTATTCTTTGTGTAGGAAGATTTATTTAAATGAGACCTCTTTTCCAATGGATATAGGCACATAATGAGTTCTCTCCTAATACTCCACTAATAAAATTACTCTCTCTCTCTCTCTCTCTCTCTCTCTCTCTCTCTCTCTCTCCCCCCCCCTCTGGAATATTATCCAAACTTCAAAATTTTGAAGTATGAAAACTAGTAGGTAACTCTGATAGTCATCCACCATCGCAAGTAAGAGTTGTCCATGGTTGATTCCAAGTAAGAGCTTGTGTGTTGACTACATATAGGTATAATTGATCTACACTTATGATTTATGTTCTCATGCAACTGTAATTAATAATTTTCAACAGCAATATTAGAGCCTGATATATAGTTCTTATCTGTTTGTTTGATCAAAAGAAATGGTGTTTAATGTATGAGAAGTTTCCTTCTTGATTTTGATTCAAATGTCTTCGAGTATGAACTAATGACATATTCCTGAAACATATAATAAATTATTAGCGTCGTTGTGGAATATAGCTAAAACATCCAACATTCAAATTAATATTATATTTGTAAATGAGGATAATTTGTATAGAAAGTAACTGAAATAATAAAGATTGTGTATCTTTAAATATCAATCATGAGGATATTTATAAAGACAGGAAATGGGTTGATGGGCAAGGCCCTATCTATTGGCCAATCCATATATGAATAGGTCAGCCTATGTTACTAAGCACATCTATTATCCATATATGAATAGGCACTAATACTTAGCCTTGCTCATTACTTAGGTTGAAGTGTTTTTCCCCCTCGGTTCAAAATCATTATTCCCACTAGTAAGCAATATATTCACGATCCTCTTCCTTAATGTTGAACCTTTCGCTTGGCAACAACGGAGGCAGGGTTGTTTTCCTCCAAGTCCTCACCTTGTAGACATTTTCAATGCACTTGACATATGCCTGACCAATTAGTTTTAAACACAATCAGGTAAATCCTCATGCTCACGTGATCAAACTTAGCCCCTCAACCTTTGCCAACTTCTAGAACCTTTTTTTCCTGTCTAGAGCCCCTTCGTCATTAAAACAGTGAAAAGATAATTTTTCTACCTCAGGGCCTCAAGGTTAATCTAGGCTCGTTTATCTACCCTCAAACTGATGATTTAATCTACACATGTTCAAATTGAACAAAATATTTCATATATTGATATAAACACACATCTTAAATAACTAATGAGATTTCAAAGAGATATCAGTTGTTAAGGGGAAAAAAGAAGTTATCCAACTCATGAGCTATACATATATAAATAGAAGTGTAAAACGTGTTTCATTTTAAGTAACATAACTAACTTTATCCCATGCGTTGTATTGAGTAATAGTTTTAAATTTAAAAATTTATTATATGTAATATATATAATTATAATTTAAATATTTATATTTTTTTATAAATTTTACAAATATTAAACAAAAAAATTAATTTAAGAAAAAATTAACAAATATTTTGTTGAATAAGATTTAATAATTGAAATAAAAGAAATATAACAATATTTCACATCAACATGACTTATGTGTCATTAGATCAAATGCTCTTTGAATTGCATCATTCCCTAGAAATTTTCATATTTTGCCTACACGAAAATATATGCTAAAAATAAATTAATATAATGTATATATATTCAGTATTTATTAAAATTGAGTAGAAAATTATAAAAAAACAAATTAATATAGTTTTTTTATATTAGTAATTGAATAATTATTGATAGGAAATATATATTATATATGGATATTGTTTTCAAATTAAATAGAAAATTATGAAAAATAAATCAATATAGGTTTTATATATTAATATTCAAATAATTAGTATTTTAATTATGACAAAATAATTATGTAGGGTAACGTTGTATACTATAAAATTTGTACATTTCACCTTACAGTAATTTTAAATTAATGTCCTCAAAACCTAATGAGATTAAAAGTCATATTTAGTGAATAGGGTAGTGTTTGGGCTAATCTGACCAGGGAGGTCGAATGATCCAACAGCGATATTCTTCAAGGTCTGAGATCTATAACCAACAATGAACGTTAAACTAGCCGAGGGCAGGCACTCCGACACTCAAGTTAGTACTGATCGAAATAAGGTAATCAAGTAGCAGAGTAAAAGCATATAAAATATATGGCCTTACTTGGAGAATGGCTGAAAATTAGGTATTTATAACATTTTTCTGGTGGGTGATATATCTAAGATACCTTTATCGAATGTAAAGGGCTTTTGTTCTTACTTGAGGGTTATTGGTCATTTTCAATCCTGATACTATTTCAGGTGGCATCATCTGATATTTTCTAAGATGAATAATACTCTAGGGGTGTGCCTCCCTGCTAGAGTTGGTGGCTGAGACTGTACTGGGTGACACGCGCCATTAATATGGAGGCATGTTGCTTGTTAGAGCATTATATACAGCAAGGATATGAGTTAGCATTATAGTGAGCACTCTGATTGACAATCATTGAACAAACAAGGTGATCGATCAAGGGATGGTTGAACAGATAAAGTGGTTGAAGCTTCTCATTGAGTGCGGTTGAGAACAATCCACTAGATTAGGCAGTTGTGGTCGAATGACCTAACCTAACTAGGTCTAAAAGTGCCGTTAGGCTATGCATGTTGAGTAGGCCTAAGGGCCATCTCTGAGGTTGATAGCTTGTTGGGCTATCCAATATCACGAGTCCCCCCCCACTTGTGGTATTGATCAAGCCTGTTGACGAGAAAAAATAGGGAGTAGATAACTGAATAATAGTTATGTGAATTTGATCAGGGTTTCGAACTCTCGATTGGGGTTTTTGACAGTTTTACACATTTAATGCATCCATTAGATCACAGAATAAGAAATGCCAAGGGGCGACAGTGTAATCATTACCGCCGTTTAGGTTTCCACGTCTAAATGCCTATAAATAGATGGGGTAAAGACATTTAGTTTTTACTTTTGCTGAATTTGGTTTGGTCGAGTTCTTATTTTCAAAATTCTCTAAACCTTTTTTGCAACTTAGAGTTTTCAAGCTACCTACTGTAAGTTCTTTTGCAAGCTTGTGCATTTCTTCATTTTTCTTTATAAAGATGTCAAGTTCTTCAGATAGTGATGACATTAGGTCCAAGGGTGTACAGTTTTAAGGGAATTTTGGTGGTGAAAGTACATCTAGGAGTGCATCTGAGAGTACCTCTGATAGCTCATCAAGTGACAGCTCAATCTCTAAAAGTGCCAATATCGCAGTTTCTATTGTTTACTTTGGACTACTACAGTGAATAGTATCTAAGATCTGCCCTACTAACCTAGTTCAAATTAGGGAGATATTCCACTTTCTTGATGAGTATAAACTTTTGGTGCCTAGGCCTTGAGGTAGAATACATCGATCTTCAAGGGGAAGCATAATAGTGTTTGGGGAGGAATTTAGGTATGACCTTAGGTTTCTTTTAGCGTCAGCCATAGTCAACCTCGTGGGGGGCCTCGAAGTCTGTATAACCAAACTCTTGCCCAACTGTTTCGCCACCATCTACAGTTTTGCTGTACTGATGCACCTATTTGGCTAGCCAGCCACTTTTGCCAACTTTACCAATCTGTTCAATTTGTCCGTGTCCCGAAAGTTAGGTAGTACTATGGAGTTTGGGTTCTATTATTTGATGGCGCGTTTACATTGAGAATTCCTTATAACCCTCTCATCATCATATGGCCAAGAGTGGAAAAAATATTTTCTCTATGTTCAAGGGCTTGGAGAGTTTAATATTCCAAGGGGATGATGGAGAGGGCATATGGACATGCTAGGGAATCAAATGCTAAGTTGGCCTAACACTTTCATTTGAGATTTGGTCAGTTTTAGGCAAATTAAGGCCTCGATTCTAATCGAGGAGAAATGTCTGGTGCTAGCTGGCCTATCGCCAGTTGTGCTCGACTTGCTCGTGGGCGACCGATTAGGTAGAGATCTTTGTTGATTGTCAAAACTAAAGATTTTTATTTTTTTGCTCGATTTTAATGGCTTTTGTTGACAGATTGAGAAGAAATAATGGCATATAGTTGAGTAGAGGCTTTAGTAAGATCATGAAGAAACAACGAGTGTCGTTGAGTGATTGCTCAAAGAGGTGCCCTTACGATAGAGCTTATCCCCTCGACCCACTTAACCCCCCCCCATCGTGCCCTAAATCGAATAGGTGCCCCAATCCCTACAAATAGAGGAATGTGCTCAAAGAAGCCTTATGGGTTTGGGTAAAAGATAAATGACCAAACAGAGAGGTCTGGTGCCCAAAATGATAGTGGGCGGCAAGGCAAGCAGAAAGTAATGACAGGCTACGACTTGTTTGGCAAACATGGCGATAGGGTGTTATTTCAACTTCCACAATTAGAATTGCCTGGCTTGGGACCTAACCCTATTATGGAGGTAACTAATTCCACCTCCATCATATAATTGGGAATGATGGGCACTAATGCCTTCAAATAAAAGATGATCGGGCTCTTCCCCACGAACTAGCAAATACTTATGGGCCTGAGTTAGGTTGGCGCGCTAAGGGCGCTAGCCTACTATAGTAACATGGTAAGTGTGAGGTCAATTATTTTCTCTTCAAGTTCTTCTTTCAAAAAGTTTCATTATTCATCGACAGTCTCTGTTTCAAGTAAGCCAGCTGGGATATCACTTTTATAGCTAGTCAGAGTTTGCTTTGACGAATCGCAAAGAGCTGCAAAAGGAAAGGGATCTAGAAACCCTCAAGGTTCAACTCAAGTCGTCCTAACTCTAGGTCAACCAGCTAACAAAAGAGGTGGCTGAGCTATGGGAGCAACTTAATGCTAAGGACCAGCAGTTGGTCGTGGTTGTTGAGAAGAGGAGTCGAATGAACTTTGTGCTGAAGAAGGCTTACTTGGATATGAAAGTGAGCTACTTCTCTGGTCAATCGATCGGCTACACAGCTGCACTCAAGGAGGCTTGGGCAGCCTTTATTCTATAGCTCTCTATAATGCAGCTGGAATTGGTGGAACAATTCCTACTGAGCTCAGCTTTCCAAGATGCAAGCACAGTTCTATCTATTGATAATGCTCGCGGTGCTTCAATAAGGTGATAAAGTAGCCCGAGTATTTAGGCTACGCTTTTTGGGCTAAAGATAAAAGCAGAATAAGCCCTTTCCTGGATGAGAAGTTGTAGCCTTACCCTGAATCTGAGAAAGGCAGAGAGAAGGATACTACAATAAATGCGCTCGTTGAGCCCATGATTGAAGCCTAATAGAAATAGATTGAGGTTGAGGCCAAGCTAGCTGAGTTGGCGAATGCATTTACCTTCACCAAGGACCTTACCTTTTGCACTGAAGGAGAGACAGGTCGACATGTGTAATACATGTTGTATTCAACTAATTTCATAAGCAACATTGTGGGGCCTTCACAACTAGCTCAAGCTATTCAATCACTTGCATCGGCAATGCTGGAGCTCGATCAAGACTGGTAGGAAGGTGCCCAGGTGGAGTTGAGCCAAACTTAGTCTCCTCACCGTCTTTTGTTATTGTTGCTTTTGCTCTCTTATTTTTTTTGGTGATAGGATGTTATTTTAATGAATATTTATTTGAATGAAATATCATTTTGATATCTTTCTTGTCAAATGAACTCAATTTCATAACTTTCTTATTGAATGCGACTTTACTGTCATGATTGTATGGGTGTATAGTTGACAACCATATTAGTTATCTAGAAGATCTAACAACTTTGTCATTGATTTTTGGGAGATACTTATGGTCTTGCAGAAGCACATCTAACAGTTTGCTTTTACAACTCTACTTTTATTATGGTTAGTTTTCATTATTTCATGGTTGACTACGGGGTCGATTATATAGTTTAGGCTCAAAAGCTTCAAGTTGACAACATGTAGTTGCTTTTGGGTTGACGATAGGGTCGACTTGAAATTTGATCTGGCAGCATGGAGCTTTCGCGTCAACTACAAAGTTGACTTGAAACTTGGAGTAGCAATGTAAAGCTGCTTTTTTGTCGACTATGGGGTTAACTTGAAATTTTGGAGTAGTAGCATAAAGCTGCTTTTTCATCGACTATGGGGTTAACTTGAAGCTTTTGTGTGGCAGCATGAAGCTACTTTTTCGTCGACTGTAGGGTCAACTTGAAACTTTTGCGTGGTAGCTTGGAGCCGCTTTTGTCGACTATGGGGTTGACTTGAAATTTGGAATGGTGTAAGGTAAATGCAGTTGTGACAATACAAACAAATGGTAACAGTGTTGCTAGAACTTTATTTATATCATAGAATATGAAGATGATTACAATGTGCTTTTATATGTAGAATTTCTTCAAGTTGATGGCATTCCATAGGCGAGGAAGCTCATCTCTATAAATATTAGCAAGTTAATAGGCGTTATGCTTTGATACCTTCAAACAAGTATAAGGTCCCTCTCATTTTAGGTTGAGTTTGCCAACATTCTTAGACACTTCTACCTTTTGGAGGATGAGGTCTCCAACCTTAAAACGGCACAGCTTGACCCCCTTGTTATAATTCTCTGCCATCTTTGACATGTAGCACTGCATGGTGTTGTAAGCCTCTTGCCTTCACTTATTGATAGTTTCGTGGTTGAGCTTTCTTTCTGATATGTTCCTGAGTGAGTGGAAGTGAATGATCATAGCTATATGTTGTATGAGTTTTGAGGGGATAACTGCCTTGGAACTGTAGACCAAACTATAAGGGTTATAACTTGTGGCTGTATGGGGAGTTGTCTTGTATGCCCATAATACTCTTGGGAGGTCGTCTGCCCAACTCAACCCTGTATCTTGTATCATGGCTTTTAAGTGGTCAAGGATTATTTTATTTATCTCCTCTGTCTAGTCATTCAATTGAGGGTTACCCACTGAAGTAAAATGTTGGGTAATTCTCGGGGCCTCACATAAACCTTTGGTACTTCTGCTCTAGAACTAAGTTTTATTATTTGAAATGAGGATCTTAGGTAGGCCAAAGTGATGGATGATGTTTTCTCAGATGAAACTCTTGATTGTCGCATCGGTTATCTTTGGGATAGTCTCAGCCTTAACCTACTTGATAAAATACTCGACCACCATGATTATGAACTTTTGTTGACCTGCTGACTTTGGCAGTGAGCCCAAAATGTCAATCCCCTACTAGTCGAACAGTTAAGAAATTTAAACATTGACCATGGGCATAATAGGTTGATGTGATAGGTTCAAATGAACTTAGCATGATGTATATTTTAACTTAAAATCCACAGCGTCTTTCAGTAATATTAGCTAAAAGTATCCATACCTGATGATTTTATGTGCTAGGAATATTTTTCCAAAATGGTTCCCACACATGCCTACATGGATATCCTATAATAATTCATGAGCCTGGTCAAGATCCAGGCACCTCAGGGGTAGTCCAGAGATCTATCCCTTATACAGTTGGCCATACTTGTTGAGCGCAAACTTGGCAGCTTGTCCTCAAAAGCGTCGAGCCTCATTTTTATCTTTAGGGACTATGTCATGATTCAAATAGAGTTTTATTGGATCCTACCATGAAGGGATTGTCTTCTCAATACTCCATACCAGTTCTCTTCGAGTGGGCCGATCAATGGTCTATTGGCAACCAAAAAAGTTATCATCCAATCTCTTGTGCCCCTGGTCGAGTTGGCAAATTTGGATAGGGCATCTGCACACTCATTCTCATATCGAGGTACCTGACTAAGGGTGAACTTTTTGAATAATTGCTGTAATTTTATAACCTCGGCTAGGTACTGGCTCATTGTTGAATCCTTGACCTCAAAATTTTCCTCAACTTGTTCTACTACTAGCTGAGAGTTTGTGATCATAGCTAGGTGCTCAATGCCTTGGTTGACTGCTATCCTTATCCCCATGAGAAGGGCCTCATATTAGTAACTATGTAGTCAAGTTTGATCGCAAAATTATACTCCTTCGCTGTTGGAAAATGAAGAGCCACTCCTGCTCCCCCTCTTAATGTGGTCAAAGATCCATCATTGTGCAAAGTCTTAGTGAGAGGTGTTTCGCTGCTTTTCTTAGGCAGGTCGACTCGTTCAGCAATGAAGTCTGCCAAGACCTGCGCTTTGATGGTTGTTCTAGGCTGAAAGATTATATCAAATTCTCCCAATTTAATGGCCCATTTTGTTAACCTTCCAAAGTTATCGAGCTTCAATAGCATCTGCTTCAATGGCTAATTGGTTAGCACTATCATAGATGAGATTGGAAATATAGACGCAGCTTTTAGGCAGCGATGACTAGCGATAAGACACATTTCTTGTTCTCCAAGTAGTTGTGCTCTGATCCTTGGAGAGACTTACGATAATAGTAAATTGGTCAATGGCTTCTGTCTCTGGTCGAGACTAAGATTGAGCTAATCGACACCTTCGAGACAACCAAGTATATGTGAAGTATTTCTCCAAGTTTGGATTTTGCAAGCATAAGGGGTGAGGACAAATATTTCTTTAACTCGACTAACGCCCAATCACATTGTTCATCCTATTGGAAACCCAACTTCTTGACATTTATGAGAATTTTGAAAAAAGGCAGGCTCTTGTTTGCCAATCGTGTGATGAATCTCCCGAGGGTAATAATCCTTCCAACTAGCCGTTGTACATCCTTGACAATTTAAGGTAAGGTAATGTCCAAAACAACTTAAATCTTCTGTGGATTGGCCTCAATGCCCCGTTGATTGACTATATAGCCTAGAAATTTTCCTCCTCAAACCTCAAATATACACTTATTTGGATTCAGGTTTAGACCAAATGCTCTTAATATTGCAAAAGTGTGATTGAGGTCAAGCAAATTGTCCAGGCCTTTTCTGTCTTTAGATCATGTCGTTGACATATACTTCCATACACTTGCCTATTTCATTTTTGAACATGAAGTTGACTAATCTCTGGTAGGTTGTTTCAACATTTTTAAGTCTAAAAGGTATGACCAAAAAGCAATAAACTTCATTGGGAACTACAAAAGAGGTTTTATCCCTATCTTCGGGGGCCATAAATATTTGGTAATACCCTTGGAATGCATCCATCATACTCAATAACTCATAACCAGTCGTGAAGTTTACTAGTAAATCTATTTGAGGTAGGGGTAAGGATCCTTAGGGCAAGCTTTATTCAAATCTGTGAAATCATTACACATATGCCATTGTCCCTCATTCTTTGGGATGAGTACAACATTACAAAGCTAAGATGGATATTGAATTTCTACTATATAACCTGCATCTAAGAGTTTTTTGACTTTCTCTTTGATGATCTGGGTCCTCTTGGCATTAAATGTCTTTGTCTTTTGCTTGATTAGCTTGTATGAGGAGTCGACATTGAGGTGGTGCACGATCATACTGGGGTTAATTCCCTAAATGTCAAATACCTTCTACGAAACGATGTCGATATTTCTTCTTAAGAAATCGACCATAAGATACTCTAAGTGAGGGCTTATATCTGTGCCAATCTGAGTTGTCTTGTCGGGGTTGCCTTGTTCCAGCTTGACTGTTTTAAACTCCCAAATGGGCTCCACTCGAGTATTTTCCAACTTTCTCTTCTTATGGGCTTAGACCTTCTTAGGTTCCACCATAGGGGCATTCCCCAAGGTCTTCAAATGCGATTGCACCTTCTGTTTACTTGACTCGATCGAAATATTATAACACCTCCAAGCTTCCTTGATGTTACACAGCAGTTTATCTGTGCCAGCTAAGGTCAAGAATTTGATCTTCATATGATAGGTCGAGACAATAGCAAGAAAATCATTGACAGCTGGTCAACCAACTATAATATTATAGACGAATGGGGCATCGGCCACTAAATAGTTCACCATCAAAGTCCTTCTTCAGGGTGCCTCCCTAAATGACATCGAGAGATTGATGGACCCTTCGAAAATGATTTTTGACCCCCTAAACCCGATCAGAGGGGTATGCACAGGTTCAAACTTTAGTTGCCCAAAGTTTATTTTTTTTAGGGTGGAGAGAAAAAAGATGTTGGCTGAGTTGCCATTACCGATTAGAACTTTTCTCACTTCAAAGTTTGTAATCTCAATGGAGACTGCTATAGGACAATCAATTTTATGGTTGATATTCTTCCCTTTGAGGTGGGCTAGGTTACTATCAGTGAAAAAAATGGGCTCTATGCTCGTCGATAAATAGAATGTTGTCTCGACCTATGAAGCTTTGGTTAACTCCAGCCTCCTTTGAGTTTGCCTTCTTGTTGATTCTGAGTCCCCCTAGTAGGACCTCTAGCAATCATGTCAATTACTCCTCGAATGGGCGGGCAATCTTCTTAAGTTGGTTTTTTTCCTTTATTCTCTCTCTTTGGGCTAATCGACCTTTCTCTGTGAAGTTCGATCGATTTACCTCCTTCAGCCTATGTGTCAACAACCACATATTTTTTGAGATGGCCCTGTGTGATGAACCTCTCAATTTCATCTTAGAGATTAAAGCATTCATCTGTGTTATGCCTTTTTTGCTTATAAAAGTGGCAATACTTCTTTAATTTTTTCATTGCTTCAGTTTTCGTTAGCGTCCTTGGTTTCTTGAGGAGATTATCGTGCTGGATGGTAAATAGGACCTCTGTCCTCAGAATATTCAGTATAGTATAGTCATCGAAGCGTTTTGTTGGAGATCGACCTCTTTCTCTGTGTTTCTGGTCATCTCTCCCCTTATTTTTCTTTTTGTCAACCTTATAATCTTTGAACTTTAGCTTGTTCATCTTCTCTTGGGTCATGCATTTCTTCGCTAGGTTGAGCAGTTCCTTCATCGACCTTAGGTGCTTTCGCACCAGAGCATTGGCACATTCTTTGTGCCTAACTCTTAAGAACAGCATGTCGATTAGAAACTTGATCCTAAGTGATATTGGATAGCCCAATAGGCCCAACATCAAACAAGACAGCCCACAAGGCTTAAAGATGGAATCTGTTTGGTCGACCGTTATCGACCTCAATTGGGAGCATTTATGGTCGACCCGTATCGACCTAAAGACTACTCTGATAATTCGAGCATTGGGTCTGGTTGATATTGATCAACCTCCGACGTCCATTTGAATCCCCATTGGGTATGTTGATCTGACGGATCGAGCCCACTTCGATGACACATGGCAGTCGGTGTAACTACTACCAACAACTCGACAATCCTACTAACAACTTTGGCAGACACATGCCCCTGCTGGCATGGTTATTCAGGAAAATAGGAGATTTAGCCACCTGGCATAGTATCAGAATTTGGACATGGAATGACTTTCAACCCCCTAGCATGGAAAAAAACTAGTACACCTGATAGGGGTACTTGGGTAAAATCACGCCCATATAAAGCTATAAATGCTGCAGGCCAACCATACTCAAGGTAATGTCATTTACATTATACACCTTACATTCTCTATATCCTCTCGACCAAAACTAACTTGAGCATCGGAGTGCCTTAGCCGGGGGTAACTCAACTAGTTTAACGTGTATTTTGATTGTAGATCTCAGGCTCAGAACAATATCCAACCCTCACTTTTCTTTAGAAACCGCTTCTAGCAGTATTATTTGGCACCGTCTGTGGGAACTTTGAGATTGCAGTGAAAAAAAATGGTAAACACACATCGAGTAACATCTGGAAGGGAGGAGAATCGGAGGTCCATTTCCTCGCCACCCCCTAACCCCCAGCAAGACATAACCGCTCCGGGTGCCAACGCCCCCCAAAAATAGCTGGTGACGCTGTCCATGTCCCAGCTGATGCAACTGATTAGTGAACAGATATCTGCTTAGATATCGATTCAATTATCTACTGTCTTGAATAGGCACACCTCAATGTCCGCCCCCGCTGCTAGTGCAGCTTCGCAGCCGCCACTACCAAAAAACAGACCTCAGGAGAATAGCCCCTCCCGCCATGAAGCCAGGTAGCCACTCGCTTGGCGCGAGGTCAGTCCTAGACACCCGCCAGTGGAAATGAGGCATCCAGAACCATGCGAGGAGGTGGCAGACTCAAAGGATCACGTTAGACCTAATCGAGCCACACAGCACGATAGGGTTGAATGCTCAAAGCGTGACTATCATGAAGATTGAGGAGAATCAGCAGAATTGGTGCATCGGCCCAGTCGAGCCCCACAGAGTGAGAGGACAGAGAGCATCAGGTTAGGTTTTGATCAAAATGCCACCTAGGCTGATCGGGACGAGTGGGAGAAAGTATTCCATTAGGTCTAGCAGCTCAATAGACGTCTCGATGAGATCTCGAGGAGAAATACTGACATGGCACCAAACCTGGATGCTCCTCAAAGATCTCATCAGGAGAGAGGATCCCCATTTGTGCAGGAGATCATTGATGAATGCATCACTATAGATGCTAAAGTCCCCACCGACCTCCTGAGGTATGATGGCTCTACCGACCCGAACGAGCATCTTATGCAATTTGAGCACATGATGCAGCTGCATGGTCACAATGAGTTTATCCATGCCTAAATCCTAGTGACCATTTTCCAAGGCATCACACTAGACTGGTTCATGAAACTGGAATCATCAACGATCTATTCATATGACCAGCTGTGCGATAAATTTCTGCACTAGTTTGTCAGTCGAAGAAAGGCCAAGCTCCCCTATACCCACCTCCATACCGACAAACAGAATGAGGAGGAATCCTTTTGGGACTTCTTCATCAGATTCAATACGGAGGTCCTGAAGATTGACAACCCCAGGTTGAGTTCTTGATCGATGTGCTATTCTTAGGGCTCAGGCATAAAGAGTGTGTCAATGCTCTGGTGCAGGAGCGACCTGGGATGATGGAGGAGCTACTTGACCTAGCAGAAAGATACATGACCCAGGAGGAGATGAACAAGCTCAAGTTTGGATCCTCCGAGATCGATAAGAAAAAAAAGGAGAGAGACAACCAAAAATATAAAGAGCGAGGTCGGTCTCCGATCAAATGTTTCCACGACTACACACTGCTGAACACTCTGAGGAAAGAGGTCTTATATGCTATCCAACACTATAGCCTCCTCAAGAGGCCAAGAAAGTTGATGGAGACTAAAGCCATGAAAAAATTAAAGAAATACTGCCACGTCCACAAACAGAAGGGGCATGACACTGACAAGTGCTTCAATCTCCAAGATGAGATTGAGAGATTGATTAGACAGGGTCATCTCAAGAAGTATATAGCTGTGGAAGCCCAGATCGAAGGGGGCAAAACTGACCGAACTTTCCGTAGAGAAAGATCGATTAGCCCTAAGAGAGACGAAAAAGAAAAAATGCCCACCCAGGATGATCGCAGGCCTATAAGAGGAGTTATTGTCATGATCGCAGGAGGTCTTAATGGGGGGACTCTAAGTTCGCTTGTCGATAGACGCAGAGGAGACTTGAGTCTAATAAGGCTTCACCTGTGGAGACAACTTTCCACCTGTCTACGAGTGCAGAGCCCATTTCATTCATGGATGTTGACTTGGCCCATCTGGAGGGCAAAGATGTTGATCATAAAATAGATTGCCTGATGGTCGTGTCCATGGAGATCGCAAACTTCAAAGTGTGCAAGGTTCTGGTTGATAACAGCAGCTCTGTGAATGTTATATTCTTATCAACTCTGAAGAGAATGAACTTGGTCAAGTTGAAATTTTAGCATGTGCGCACACCGCTGGTCGAATTTGGGGGGTCGAAGATCATACCGAAGGGGTCGATCGACTTAACCACATCCTTTGGGGAGGCTCTTTGAAGGAGAGCATTAATACTGAATTATCTTGTAGTCGATGCCCCATTCACCTATAATGTCATCATTGGTTGACTCACCCTCAATGACTTCCGTGCCATCGTATCTACATATCATTTGAAAGTAAAATTTCCAACTCCAATCGGCACGGGCGAACTTTTGTGCAATCTGAAAAAGGCATGGAGGTGCTACAACATTTCGATCGAGTCATCAGGGCAGAAGACTCGACCACAGTTGAAGACTTTGGGGGATGCCTCAGTAGCAGAACCTAAAGAATCCCAACCAAGCAAAAAGAGAAAACTGGAGAACACCAGGGTAGAGCCTGTCGGGGAATTCATGATAATTGAACTCAAAAAGGGCAACCCCAAAAAGATAACCCGTATTGGGACGGACTTCGGGCCCTACTTGGAATGTCTCATGGTCGACTTCTTGAGGAGAAATGTTGACATTTTTACGTGGAAAGCATCCGACTTGCAAAGGATCAACCCTAATGTCATTGTGCACCGCCTCAACACTAATCCTTTATACAAGCCGGTCAAGCAGAAGACAAGGACATTCAACACCGAGAGGACACAGATCATCGAGGAGAAGGTTAGAAAAATCTTAAATGTGGGCTATAATGTATAAATTCGGCACCCCTCTTGGCTTTGTAATGTTGTTGTAGTCCCAAAAATTGAGGAACAATGGAGGATGTGTAATGACTTTACTGATTTGAATAAAGCATGTCCTAAAGATCCTTACCCCCTACCTCGGATAGATTTACTAGTTGATTCAACTGCTGGATATGAGTTGTTGAGTACACTGGATGCATTCCAAGGCTATCATCAAATATTCATGGCACCCGAAGACAGGGATAAAACCTCTTTTGTTGTTCCTAATGGTGTCTATTGCTTTCTGGTCTTGCTGTTTGGTTTGAAGAATGCAGGGGCAACCTATCAACGATTGGTGAACTTTATGTTCAAAGATGAGATTGGTTAATCAATGAAAGTCTACGTCGATGACATGATAGTCAAGACAGAAAAAGCCCAAGACTACCTATTCGACCTCAGTCATACTTTCAAAATTTTGAGAGTGTTTGGATTAAAGCCAAACTTGAACAAATGCACTTTTAGAGTTTGAGGAGGAAAATTCTTTGGCTACATGGTCAGTCAGAGAGGCATTGAAGCCAATCCACAAAAAATTCAGGCAGTTTTAAATATCACCCCTCTGAGAATGATTGGAGAGGTTCACAGGCTGGTTGGGAGAATCGTGGCTTTGGGTAGATTTATTGCAAGGTTAGCTGATAAGAGCCTACCATTTTTCAAAATTCTCAAAAATGCCAGAAATGCGAGTTTTCGGTGGATAGAGTAGTGTGACCAGGCGCTGCTTAACCTCACCCCCGATGTTGGCAAAATCTGAGCTGAGAGAAGTGCTTTAGATTTACTTGGCAGTCTTGGAGGCGTTAATCAACTCAGTATTGATATCGACCCAGGATGGCAATCATTGACCGGTCTACTATTGTAGTAAGTCACTCCAAGGAACATAGCACAATTATTTGGAGATTGAGAAGTTTGCGTTGGCCTTAGTAACTGCTGCTCGAAAGCTGAGACTGTACTTCCAATCTCACTCTATCACAATGTTAACAAACCAGTCGCTGAAGCAAGTTTTAGCGAAGCCTGATACATCAGGCAGATTGACCAAGTGGGCGATCGAGCTCAGAGAGTCGATATCAAATTTCAACCTCGAACAGCTATCAAAGCACAGGTACTTGCCAATTTCATTGCAGAGCAAATTGATTTACCCTACTAGAATACTGTGGCCCCTGTTGTTTGGACTTTGCAGGTCGATGGGTCATCGACCATTTTAGACGAAGGCATTGAAGTCGCTCTTTGCTCCCCTGATGCGGAAGAATACGATTTTGCAATCAAACTGGACTATACAGTCACAAACAACGAGGTAGAGTATGAGGCCCTGTTAGCAGCAATGAGAATGGCGCTTGAGTGGGGGGTCAAACACCTGGTCACATTCACAGACTCTCAGCTAGTGGCTGAACAGGTTGGAGGAAATTTTGAAGCCAAGGAGCAGTTGATGGCCTGGTACCTGGCGGAAGTAAAGAGGTTACAACAGACTTTCAAAAAATTTACTCTTAGCCAGGTCCCTCGATCTGAGAATGAATAAGCGGATGCCCTTTCTAAGTTTGCCAGCTCAATTAGAGAAACAAGAGATAAGAAGATTATATTTCTAGTCTCGAATAGGCCATCGATCATACTAACAGACGAAAACCATATA
>JACGDI010005812.1:268210-282956 GCA_014898725.1 Jacaranda copaia
TCGCACTGCATTTACTCGACCATCCACCTTTTATCGACCCCATACTTGAAACGGACGTTATACCATTTTTGTAAGCCAATCAATATTAATGGTCAAGCAGATAGACAACAGAGAACGTAAAGCAATCGACGACACAATTGTCTAACATCATTACTATATAATAAGTAACCAAGTGGTCTTCATGTTATTATAGCAAAAGTTAAACATTACTCAGAACAAGAATGAAAGAAAAGATGCGTCTTTTATTGATCATGCTGGGGCAAAGTACATACTGGCTTACTTACAAAAAAAAATCTTTAAGTCTAGCCTGGCTCTTCTCGACTACTTTCAGCCCATTGAGCCTCAGGCTCAGGTGCCGCAAATGCTAGCAGAGACACTGCTCGAGGAGGTTCTGAGGGTTTCAAAAGATCACCCATGAAATTAGTCGACCACAACACGTATTGCGCAAGATTGACGTGTTCATCCTTGAGATCGGCGACAAGATCTTCTACGAACGCAAACTTTGCATTTATCTGCTCAAGCCAAGCATCGATCTTGACCTTCTTTTTTGCGTCCTCAAACTGGGGTGCATTAGGGGGCGTCGGCAGCAAGTCCTCCTTCAGCAGCTTGCGCAGGGTCACCTTCTACAGATTCAAGGAAGGGCTCCAGCTTATCATTCAACAATAGGCTCATTCGGCTCCTATCCTCAATGCAGAAGCAGTAACCTATATGCTCCAGTTGCTTGATAGCCCGCTGATATGCCTCCATGGCATCATCTATGGCTGCAATAGTGCTAGCATCTTGGAAAGCGGTGCTGACAATGAACTATTCAATAGCCTCCCGTCGCACAGCAGGCAGATGCCGAAGAAATGCTTCTTTGGCCTAGTTGGTCACCTTCGCACGACGCTGTGCTCGATTGGATTGGAAGCTCACCTGTAGGTTGAGGTGCAACTTCTTATTTATATCTTCTGTTCAGTTGTGGTCCTCGACAACCTTCAGTAGCTATTGATCTTTGTCCTCAAGCTGCTTTTTGAGGTCAGCCACCCTCTTATTTAGCTCCTCAACCTGCAATTGGGAGGATTCGAGCTGTACCTTCACCGTCTCTAACTCCCCCCCAGCCTCGAGCTCCTCCTTCACAGTGAGCGCCATATCTGATCACCAAAACATGTTGTAGAACAGCTGCCCTATCTGAAACACAGCAATATCATACTCAAGCCAATAAAAACATAATGGAAAAGATATGGTCGAGTTTTATCAACCTTGCACTTACAATATTGCAATAATAGGACATGGCCTTCATGGTCCCAAGCTAACTCAGGTTCATAAATTTACACTGGTTGTTCAGGAAGAGGTCAGAGGTCATCCACTTTAGGGCATCAGGGCCAGTTGGCCCCCTTTCGATGATCGACGTCGAGTCGGTTATCTCTTAGTCTTGATCCATCACAAACCTTGAAGGGGATAGTCGAGGGAGCCGGAACATGGGGCCCTCATTATCTTTCCCAAAAGATCCTAGCCCGTCATAATTTTTTGCTTTCCTTTACCCCCAGTGACCTTTTTAGGAATAGGTTCCTCCAAGTCAATCAGTTATCTCTTTCCCCAGCCTGTGAAGCTACTCAGCTCAGGCACCCTTCGGCGAGTTGATGCTGTCTCAGGAGCCACCTCGATCTGTGGACACTGTGGCACGTCAGATGTCGACCTCACAGATACTGCCTGCTCAGCAGCACTTTCTTGTCGAACGATTGTAGCGGCTTGTCAAATAGCTTGAGCCCTCAGAGCTCAAACTTGAGACTCATTCCTACTGCGGACCATGATTTTGATTCGATCTGTACAAACAACAATTAGGAGAATATAAAATGTGAACAGACAGATAGCGTACAATAAAAATAATTGACAAAAAATCTCTACCTAGTCGATCACCCGTAGGCAGGTCGTGTAGTGCTAATGACAAACCAGCCAGCACTAAACACCTCTCTTCGATTAGTGCAAAAGCCTTCATTTGCCCAAACCCGACCAAATTTCGGATAATGATGATAGGCCAACTAGGTATTTGGTTACCTAGCATCTCTACCGACCCTCTCTGCCAAACCCCTGGAATGGCGAGCACCCCCGATCCTTGAATATAAAAGTAGTGTTTCTTCTACTCTTGACCATAAGAAGATACGGGGGATATCAAGAACTTTCGTCGGGGTCGAGCAGTAAGGTAATAAAAACCAGATTTCTCGTTATTGCTCAACTTATGAGATATTGGGAAGTGGAATAAATTGGAAAGGTTGGCAAATGAGGCAGGCTGGTTGAAGAGATGCATTAGAACGGCAAAATTGTATAGGGTGGCGAAGCAGTTGGGGAGAAGTTAGGTGATATAAGCATCTAGTCCTACGAGGAGGTCGACTATGGGCTTGGCGAGTGGGAACCTCAAACCACATCTTAACCCCTCCTCAAACACAGTTACAAACCCCCAGGGAGGTCGATGCATTTGACCCTGAGCCCCTGGCACTACCATCTCAAATTCGTTAGGAATGTGATAGACTGCCCTAATCCTCACTAAGTCGGCAGCAGTTATCTTCGATGCTATTTCTGTATAATGATCCAAGGTAAACAACCGACCTGTGCTAGTAGGCATCTCAGAGGGCCTAGCCTCCCCCTCTGACACTACCCTAACCTCCCTGAAACTACTACTACTACTGGAACCGGTACTACTATAGGAACTACTACTTTCACTCGAGGATGAACTAGATTATGCAGTGCTCTCACTCTCACTATTCTCCTTATGGACCATGTTCTCAGACTCGTTGCTACCAGAATCAGCATTAGCAGACATGTTTCTACAATATAAACACAAAAAAAATACAGGTATAGCAAGGACACTTACAGTGTTGGTTTCTCAAGCGAAAGGTGTGGAGCAAGAATCTCTTCAACAATGAAGACTATCTGACATTCAAATTACAAAAGTATGAATGAAAGGACTCATCCCCCTATTTATAGGTAATTGTACACGGGAAATCGTGTAACTACCATCATGACAGCCTGCCCCCGTACACTTCGTATCCCAGATGCTTTGTATCCTACACGTTTCGTATCCTATGTACTGATAGCCGTATTAAATGCAAAGAAATTACCTAAAATCCTGGTTGATATTTCAAAAATTCGGGTTAGAATTTCAAAAATCCAAGTCCAAAGCTCAAAAATCCTGGTCAAATGTATTACTTGCTATGCTTGAATGTAAACTCCCTGCCCCTTCTTATCGACAGGCTCGACCAAGACAGAGAGTTGGGGGGACTCATGATATGGGATAGTCCAATAGACCCAACAGGCCCAACATTAAATAGATAGCCCACAAAGCCCAAAGATGGAATCTATTTGATCGATCGTTATCGACCTCACTTGGGAACATCTATGATTGACCCGTATCGATCTGAAAACTACTCTGATAATTCAAACATTGGGTCTGGTCGATATTGATCAACCTCCGACGTCCAGTCGGATCCCCATCGTGTATATTGATTTGACGGGTTGAGCCCACTTTGATGACACATGGCAGTTGGTGCAACTATTGCCAATAACTTTGGCAGACACGTGCCCCTCTGGTATGATTATCCAGGAAAATAGGAGGTTTAGCCACCGACACAGTACCAAAATCTGGACATGGAATGACTTTTAACCCCCTGGCATGGGAAAAAGCTAGTACACCTAATAAGGGTACTTGGGTAAAATCACGCCCACATAAAGCTATAAATACTGCAGGCCTAACCACGATTAAGGTAATGTCATTTACATTATACACCTTACATTCTCTATATCCTCTCGACTATAACTAATTTGAGCATTGGAGTGCCTCAGTCGGGGACACCTCGGCTAGTTTAACATATGTTTTGGTTGTAGATCTCAGGCCCAGAACAATATCCAACCCTCACTTTCCTCTAGAAGCCGCTTCTAGCGGCATCACTATGATTGTCTATCTTTAGGGCCTCCATATTGAACTTTGTAAAAAAATCATAGAGGGATTCTCCCTCATTCTACTTGATAGTGTGTAGATGGGTATAGAGGAGTTTTACCTTTTGCTAACTGGCGAACTGGTGCAAAAATTTATCATAAAGCTGATTGTAGGAGTATATCGATAAGGGCTTCATCTTAACAAACTAATCTAGTGCTATGCCCTGAAAGTGGTCACTAGCATCTTAGCGTGGATGTACTTGTTGTGCCTATTCAGCTACATTATATTCTCAAATTGCATCAAGTGCTTGTTAGGGTTTGTTAAGCTATTGTACCTCAAAAGTTCAATCGAGACCTTAGCATTGACGGCAATACACTCATCGATAATCTCTTAGATAAAGAGATAGTCTTTCTCTCGATGAGATCTTTGGGGGCCCTCTGGGTTGGGCATTCTTTTGGTGTTTCTCCTTGAGATCTTGTCGAAGCCTCTGTTTAGTTGTTGCATTTTGTGGGAAACTTCTTATCACTCCTCTCGATCAGCTTGGGTAATGTTCTGATCAAAGTAGGATTTTACACACTGGGCCCTATTGCGTTGCGGGGCTAGAATAGGTTGGGTCATGTGATCTACAGATTCATCTACATCTTTGCGTTGGTCATGTCTGGAACATTCAACCTTATCGCGCTACGGGACTTGATTAGGTCAAACATAGTAGTCTACGAAGTCAGCAATTTTCTCCTGTAGTGCTTATCACCCTCTCTTTCCTTGAGGGCACCTAAAGCTGGCTTCTTATCTAGCTGGTGTTCACCTGGACTCCAAGTGATCATGACTATCCCAAGGGGACCTCTCCTCAGGTAGAGGTAGTTGTGGAGTTACATTGCTAGCTGGAGCTAGCATCATGGTGTGTCTATTCAATGTTGCAAAAGGTTGAGTAGAGATTTGGGTAGAGATTTGTTTATTTATAAGCTGCATTAGCTGAGGCATGGTCAGCGTCACAATTTGCTCCTATGGGGTGCTGGGCTTGGAGCATGCGAACCTTGCTGGGGCAGGGGGACGGTGGAATGCGGACCTCCTATTATCCTTTCACTTAGATGTGGCTCTTCTAGTATTTATCATTTTCTCAATTGCAATCTAAAGGCTTCCCACAAACGACACTAAAATGATAATGTTGAAAGTTGTATTTAGTGAATATGGTACTTTTTGGGTTGATCCGATCAGGGAGGTCGAACAATCCAACAGTGATACTCTTTGAGATCAGAGATCTGCAATCAATAGCAAACGTTAAACTAGCTGAGGTGTCTCTGACTAAAGCACTTTGACGCTTAAGTTAGTACTAATTGAAATGAGGTAATCGGGCAGTAAAGTAAGAGCATATAGTGTATATGGCCTTACTTAGATGATGGTTGGCAGTAAGGTATTTATAGCCTTGTCCTGGTAGGTGATATATCTAAGATGCCTTTATCAAGTGTAGAGGGTTCTTGTCCTTGCTTGGGGATTATTGATTATTTTTAATCTTGGTACTATTTCATGTGGTATCATCTTCTATTTTTCAAGGTGAATAGTACTCTGGGGTGCACTTCTTTGCCAGAGTTGGTGGCTGAGACTGTATTAGGTGGCATGCGCCATTAATGTGGAGGCATACTGCTTGTCAGAGCATTAAATACGGCAATGATATGAGTCAATGCCAAAGTAAGCAATTTGGTTAACAATCATCAAATAGACAAGGTAGTCAACCAGAGGGATGGTTGAATAGACAAAATGGCTTGAAGCCTCCCTTTGAGTGCGGTCAAGAATAATCCACTTGACCAGGCGGTTGTGATCGAGTGACGCGGTCGAACTGAGTCCAGAAGCATTGTTGGACTATGCATATTGAGTGGGCCTACGAGCTCTCTCTGAAGTCGATAGCTTGTTGGGCTATCCCATTTCATAACCCACTTTCAAAGTTAGTAGTTATAGGTAGTCAATACCATGGTCCAATAATATTGCATATAATATTCAATAATGACATAAATTACTTATTCTTGTTTTGTTAGGTACTTATTATATACCTTGTTAATCCCATTTCAAAATTATTATTCTATTACAATTGTTAACTAATCGACTTAAATTTTTCTGCAAGAAATATCATACAATTTGATTAGTTTATTTAAAAGTATTTATACAATATTTAATAACATAAAATATATTGATAACACTAGACAAAATTAGTCAAAAAGTAAAATTATTTGACTTCACAAACAAATATAGTTACAAATTATGATTCAAAAGTGTTGCATAAATATTTTTTCCTAAAATCTTTTGAACTGACTGAAAGTATTTTTCGAGAAGCATGCTAGAGGCCTTAGCATAATTAGAAAACTAATATAGATTAATTAATACAAATTTAAAATTATTAATTTTCAAATTCAACCACTCAAACATAATCTAGAAGCATTTTTGGTTTCCTACTTTATAAAAGTATCAAAGTTAAAATTGACTTTTTATTATGTTGTTTTATTCTAACATGGGTAAAAAAACAAAATGATAACAAATGAAATTTGAGGAGGAGAAAAAGAAAGAGGAAAAAAAAAAAACCCCTCTAAGTCACCACCAAAACATCAACCAACAAAATGATAAAAATGAACAAATTATGAGTTAAAGGAAGCCAAAATAGATAATACCAAACAAAAGTGAAAAAAAATTGACTAAAAGTATAAAATAAATGTAGGTAGTCAAAGAAAAAAATTTCAACTTACCACAAAATTGAAATTTCAAATTTCTTTTGTGAAATTAACTTGGTTCATAAATATAAAAATTTATCAATGTGGAAAACCATAAGAAAATTATAATATACGTATATATTCAGCAAAACTAGAATTGAACTCACGAAATAAATGATTGAAAAAAGAAGACAAATATTTTTGTAATTTCAAGTGTTAATGAATTGTATGTTTCAATTATTTTTAGAATAAATTAATTATAGGAATTTTGAACTTAGATTACAAAATTTAACTTAATTAAAATATTTAAATGTAGAATAGAATATAATTTAGGGAGTATCAAATTCAAGTAAAATTTTCCAAACCAAATATAGCCTTCTAATTTTCAGCTGATTTTGCACTAATATTTTTAATATATGTATATATAGATAGATAGATAGATATAGAGAGGGAGGTGTAATTACAAAATTAATATAAAAATCACACACACACACACATATATGCAGAGTACTTACCAAAATTAAATATAGAATGATAAACAAAATCATGTATATTGTATTTTTATATCATAAAATAACTCATTTTGATAATAAATTACATATGAAAATACGTTGAAATGACAAAAAAGAGTAAAATTAACTTATCTAGTCATTGTTGCATAAGAAACATATTTTAAATATGACTAAACATCATTTTTCTTTATATATGATATAATTTTAATGTATTAACTCAAGAGGTTATTTAGATGTCACCAATTTAGTAAGAACATTAAATACAAAGACTTGATAATGTTTTCTAAAATCACCATATTTTTAATTTCGAATAATAAATTTTGAGAGTACATCTCAATAATTTTAATCATTCCTTTAGAAATCTGTATTTCATTTTTAACTCATGTGTTGATTTTATATATGACATATATAAATGATTCTCTCTCTCTCTCTCTCTCTCTCTCTCTCTCTCTCTCTCTCTCCTTTTTTCTAAATCTATACAATAATATTTCTCACTTTATCTTTGTTCTAAATTTATTTATATTTTGATAGTACTTCATTTAGTTTTATATAAGATATGCGTCAAACTAATATAAAAAAACACTATTATTGGATATCAAATCACAGATATTGCTAAAATATATAGGTGTTTTCAAAATAACTATGACCAATTCTAGTCACATATTATTTTAATAATATTGTTAAATAGATAAGTTTTATAAGTTAAATATCCACAATATTTAATCAAACCACATTAAAAAAAGATGCGACAAATGAAAAATATATTAAGAAAGGTACATTGTCATTTTCAACCAATAATAGTTATCAAAGTATTGCTATTGCAATGTAATTGATATTGGAATTTTTCGCACATAGGATGAAAGTGTCTAATACACAAGTTGATTGATGGAAAGAGATAGTGGATGAAAAGATTCGAGAGTGAGGATTCAAGGAGTTAAAACATTTCAACATGACTCTCTTAGCGAAACAGGGATGGTGGATTCTTCTCAACCAAGCTTACTTGTTAGTCGTTTATTGAAAGCCCGATATTTTTCACAAGGCGACTTCTTTGCTGCAGGAGAAGACAATCGTCCTTTTTCAGCCGGCGTAATATCCTTCTAGCTCGAGATTTGCTGTTAAAAGGTCTAAGATGGTGCGTAGGTAAACGCGACAAAGTTAATGTTTGGAAGGAAAAGTTCATGTGACTAGAAGTGATGGTTGGAATGAGGAGACAATTTGTTCAATATTCTGCTTAGTAGATGTGAATCGTATTTTGTTAATTCCTCTTGGTAACACTCCCTGCCCTGACCGTTTTATTTGGCACTACTCTAAGAACGGTTTATTCTCAGTCCGTAGTTGTTATCATCTGAGTAAAGAACTTGCCGCTATGAACTCAATGACGTCCATTATCTTCTTTGGGCCCTCGTACTGCTTCTTTGGGCCCTCGTATATTTGGAAATGTTCCAACAAAGATACAAATTTTCATGTGGAGGTTGTGCTGGAATATTCTACCCAATCGTACAAATTTGTGTCGATGCCATATTAGTTCCGATACATTCTGCCCCTTCTGTACCAACAATGATGAGAAGTCATTGCATGTGCTTCGGGATCGTTCCTTAGCTTTTGAGATATGGGTTCTATCGAATCTGGATCAATATGTTTGGCTGTATCAAGGCGAGAATTCTCTATCTTGGGTGTCTTCTATGCAACAATCATTGGATGCGAAAAACTTCGACCTTTTTGGTATTTTGTGCTGGGCGCAGTGGACTAATTGGAATTGGTAGATTTTTGGTTCTGGGGTTAAATTGGTTGCGGACATCTTTACTTTATGCAGATCTTATTTGACAGAATATTACAATCTTCAGGTCCCAGTTCATTCACCAGTGAATCAGCAACATTCTCACGAGTGAACTTTTCCATTGGGCGCCTTCATTAAAGTTAACTTTGATGGTGCGTTATTCTTCTCGAAAACTAGGTACAACATCGCCATGGTTGCTAGGGATCGCACAGGCTCTTGCCCTTGCCCTTGCCCTTGCCCTTGGTGGGCTTAGAAGTTCTTTGTAGTATTTCCCACTCCTTTGGAGGTTGAGGCCAAGGCAGTGTTACTGGCCATTTCAATTTCACTTGACAGAGGATGGGGTTTTGTTGTGTTTGAAGGGGACAATATTAAACATTATTAATGCTTTAAATAGCAACAAGGAAGATTTCTCAATAGTTGGTGCCTTTGTTGAGGAATGCGGAGTCGTGGCCCGATGCATGCATTGAGCTCATTTTTCATTTGTGCGATGCTCAACAAATCGTTTGGCTCATGTGCTTGCCAAAAACGCTTTTATTTTACTTCAATCTTGTTGTAGTCTTCCTTCAGCAGAATTGTAAAATTGGTCTTGTACCTGTAGCCTTTTAGCAGTTTAAAATTTTATTTTTTCGGACCACAAAATTATTACAATAATTTTTAAAATTTGACAATTTAAAAATAAATTGAGCTCAAAAGTCATTTGGCAGCAACCCAAGCTTACGTGGCATGTAATTTGACTAAGTGGTGCTTTGTTAGTTAAAATAACTTTCATTCTCCCACGTGGCATATGATGTGACAACTCTTCTTGTCACATGAGCACAACTATTACCCCCACTTTAAAAAAATGAAAATAAATATTAAAGAACAAAAAAAATTATATAAAAACCAAAAAAAAGCAAAAAATTGAAAAAAAAGATAAATCTTGAAAAATATTTGTTTGCTTGTATATACACACATACATAACATATAAATTTATTATTTATTAATCAATCAAAACTAAAATAATTTAATTAATTAATTAATTAATTTAGTTGAATTTATTAATTAAATAAAAAATAAAAATCTAAAATTTATGTTCCTAATTAAATACTAAAAATATAATATAAATTTAAATAAATTTATCTATCAATTTAATAACTTTTTTAGAAAAAAACACAAACATTTAACACCCCCTACCCCCAACGAAAACCACCCAACCCCAACAGCCCACCCCTCCCCCAAAAAAATTGTAAAAATTTAATAATATGAATGATTACTTTCAATTTATAAAATTTTATTCAATACAAATGTATTAGCTTAAATTTTTCTAAAAATATAATTTATCACTCCAAACTATTTTATCTTAATAATTTTGGATTGCATATTTAATAAAATAAATTAATAAATAAAAATTTAAAAATCTATGCTCTTAACTATATAATTTAAATATACTTTATATTACTGCAAATATAATATAAATACATATTTAAATTTATTTATTAATTTAAATAATAATAATTTTTAAAAAAATATATATTTAATACCCCCACCCCTCCCCGCCCCCTGAACCACCCCTCATCCCACCCCCCAACACCTTCAAAATGGTTACTGACTAGCCAATGGTAGCCCTCCCCAAAATGGTTGATAGCCAGTGAGCCCTAGGCGGTCGCATGGGTCAGCAACTGCAGGGACGACGGTTGCTTGGGTTGCGAAGCTGCGGAACTTAGGCTTGGCAGTAGTGGCCAGATCTGTTGGCCACGGTTGCCTGCCCTTCCATGGCTAGCGGAGGGGGTGGGGGCAGCCAACCAGCTGGGGGTTGGGGTAGGGGAAGAGGAAATTACATGTATATATACATATACATATTATGTATTGAAAATGTATATATATTATGTATTTAAAATATAAGAGGTGGATGAATGTTACGTTTTATGTGTAAATTTATTTTTGTTTTTTTTTTGTATTTTAATTTTTAATTTTTAAATTTTATGAATTTTAATTGTGTTAGTCTTTTTTTTATTGCTTTATATATAAAAAATTTATTTTTCCTTCTTTTGTCATTTTTAAATTTTATTGCTTTATATATAACTTTATTTTTCATTTTTTTTCACTTTTAATTTATTTTTTTTTGTTGATGTAACAAGTTATGTTGTCACGTCACATATCATGTAGGAAAGAAAGTATAAGTTTGATGATGAAGCACTATATGGTACCAAATCAGCTACCACGTAGATGCGGGTCAATTGCAATTGTAATTTGGGCCCAATTTATTCTCGAATTGTTAAATTTCAGGAGTTGGTGTACCAATTTTATGATCCGAAAAAATAAAATCCTAAATTGTACTATAAATACAAAACTAATTTTGTAATTTTGCCGTCTTCCTTCTTCTATCACAGTAGATGTAACTTAACTCTTTTCACTATTATACATAATTCCTATGCTGGTTTTTTTTTTTTTTTAATTTTAAATGAGTATTTATTTTTCCACATTGGAATTTGCATATAAGGCTAGTGGATTTCTGTATGGAGTGGTTCGAAGAGCTTGTGTTCCAAAGAAGTTCATGAGAGGAAGGGATTCGCGACGAGGTGTGCACATGCATGTGCATAGATTAGTGCTTCAGATGCACTTTCTCATGTACACATCATCACGAGGAGCTCGAGTGACCAATTATTTTTTGGACCAAATTTATTAAATTTGACTCATTGGTTGATTAACTAAGTTGAACAATTTATGTGTCCTTTAATTAACTGTGCGCATATGCATCATCGTGAGAAATCCAAGTTATCGATATTTTTTGGACCAAATTCATTTAAATTTGATTTGTTAGCTAATTAAGTAAGTTGATCAATTGATGTGTCCCTTAGTTAATCATGATTATTTAGTTGTAATTTTTTGTAAAATTATGAATGGTACTTAATAGTTAAATCTTTGAATAAATAACTACAAATTAAAGGTTACAGGAATCAAAATCCATAAAAAAAGAAGTGTTGTTGCAAAATAACATACAAACAAGTTGCACAAGTATTTCTCTCTTTCTCTCTCGTTTTCTCTTATAAAATAGCTTTTGTTGAATTATAATTCCACAATTCAAATTTGAGGTACTTGTGTTATCTTGAAAAAAGAGGAGGTGTTGGGATTCATAATAATTGCAAAAATTAGACAAAATCCTCAACCTAATAATCTATTTTATGCCTCAATAATGGATTAAAAGGCTAGAGAATGTTACCTTAAATGAGAGTTTAAAAGGTAAGTTGCAAAATCTTCCAAAGGAACTCCTTGCAAGCAAGATTTGTCTTTTTCTCCAAGGACCTCCAACTTCACACTCACTGTTAGCAACCACGGCAACTTTTGTTGTCCAAAACTACTTCAAGATGAGCTTGAAATGACCGCAAAACAATGGCAAAAGCACAAAACCGGTGGTCACCGAAATCTCTAAAAATTGGTTTCAATCTTGAAGGATCTTCGATCACCAACGTAAAGCACTCCAAGTGTTGTGCCTCTAATGAAAATCCATACACCTAACAACACTTTCAATCCTCTCTCAATTAGCTGACAATTAGAGGAGGAAGAAGGAAGAAATTGGATGAAAGGTGTGAGGTAGTTGAGGAGAGAAAAGATTTGTTAGAGAGAATCTATTTAAGTGGTTTCTCTTAGCACATGGGATCACCATAATTTGAGGGAAAAATGATAGCTGCAATTAGCCTCGAGTGGCCAGCCATGAGGGGTTTTTTTAGTGTGAGGTGGAATCTCTTGAAAGCTTCTATCGCACACTCATCACTTTGCCAAGTTAATGTTAATTTCCTAGTTAAGTTGCATTTTTAATTTCTCAAATTAAAATGCCAATTCACTAATTATTAAATGAACTCTTCCATTTAATTTTTCCTTCAAAAGTAGATTCTCTTGCCAATTAAATTAACTCCTTAATTTAATTAGATTAACTTAACTCCTTAAGTTAATTAAATAAATTTAATTATTTAAATTGACTTTGACTAATTAAATTGCTACATGTCACTAACTAATCTAACTTCTTAATTTAATTAGTTTAATTTAGCTCATTAAATTATTTTAATTAATTTAATACTTAAATTAATCAAACCATAGTGATCAATTAATAATTAGTCGATTAATTCTCTCTTCACCAAACTTGATCACCTTAATTATCTAACTCCTTAATTAATTTCTCCAATCAAGTGAGAGAGTTCTAAACTTTTATGTCTGACCCTTTAGATTCACCACTTAATTAGACATAGGCTCTCAACTCTTTGTAATTTATTGAATATCAAATCTTTCGATTAGTCTAACCTTTTTTAAACTAACACTTTATTAATTAAAGAGTACACAATCTCCATAGTTGATGTCTAGAACAAGCCTATGGAGCCCAACTAATTGGATGAATTAATTGAGGGTGAACTATTACCACTTACAATTGTCGTGCAAATACGGTTATTCCGTTTTCTATCTTCTAAAAAAGGCCAATAGCAAGATATTTGCCAAATCCCTAATGGCCTCGATAACTCTATGTCTATTTTTGATGTTCAATTCTGTAATATGACCTCAACTTTGAAAAACTCTTTTTCAAAGTTTTCATATCACTTTGCGCAAGGATTTTTTGGAATCGATTATGTTATAATACATAGAAAATTCATCTATTCTTTACAGACGGGTGAAATAAATCCCATCTTGGAACTCACCAACCTCCATAAGTAGGCAACTTATGCCCAAACTAAACCCCGGGTGACTTTGCTATGTGGTCAGAGCAAGATCAAAGCACAGGGACCTAAATACAAGATTACTTGAGATTGAAAAGACTAATTACATGTACTATTGTAAGTTAAAGAATTTGCTATTATTGACGTGCCACTACGGCTATCTCGTGGTTTCTCTAAGCGAGTCTTCAGTGAATTTGTTCTCTAACAAGCATCCACTAACACGTATTCATGTCTAACATAGACTGCCCATGAAACGGAGGCAATATCTAACTCCTTGGAATATGTATTGTTAGTGCAAGTCTATTTGAATTTTATATGTTCCATCTCATAAGATTTTACAACTTGAAATATTTAAAATAATAATTATAGAGACTTGTTTCATGATCACCATCATATGCATGATTAAGTCCTGTAGGCTTGTATGATTTAAGGGTTTCAACCAAATACATATGAATAAATTATGAACGTATAAGATGAAGATGGCCATTTTATTGAATATTATTCAATCAAAACTGTTACGTGCAGTAGTAAAACATGCCAATTTTTCTTATTCTTTTATAAAACCCAACAAAACCAAAAACTATACATTATTTTGTGAAAGAGGGTATCAAAGCATTATGTATTTTAGTTCTAATGGAAATAGACTTTTTTTTTATAATTTTAATAATAAATAAAAATAAAATAATGTATTTGAAAAATATAATAAGTGTGTGTATTTTTAGCTATATATCTTTTTTTTTAAATAAATACTAGATTAAAATTTAAAACCTTAACAGATAAGATAAAAGATGATACTTAAATGAATAATAGATTTGCTTGACTTTTGTTTTATTTTTGTTTTTGTTTTTGTTTTTGTCTTTTTTTGTTTTTGTTTTGCCTCCCTAGAATATTGAATAGCTTTCTATAATATTTTTAGCACTCGCTTTTTCTTCTAATATTGTCCTAATCTTAAAAGAAATATTTTTTTTTTCAGTATATGCATAAACATTTCTAATTTGATTTTGTAACAAATAGGAGGAAAATTTACATTTTAACAAATGGTAATATTACTTTTTTTGAATACTTTAATAATTTAATAACATTCTCGTGTAGAGCATGGGTCTGTGTCTAAATTTAGACGATAAACACAATCCCCCTTTGATATGGGATAGCCCAACAGATCCAATAGG
>JACGDI010005813.1:0-15402 GCA_014898725.1 Jacaranda copaia
TCTCGTGGGCTGTATTACCTGTAAAGGGGGCCTGTTGGGCTATCCCATATCAACACCCTTAACATGACAGCACACCATACTATACCAAATTTTGAACTAGTAATTTTACTTTTTATTTTTTATTTAATTTTAAAATATCTCACTCAATATGAAATGGCCTATTCTTTAGCTACAATATAATATATATATATATATATATATAAGTATGTTTATTATTTATCAATACAAATTACCATTAATATTATAGTTACATATGTATAAAAAGATGGCATGCCACAACAGCTAGTGTGATAAAAATAATTTTACAAATTCAAAATTTTATGTAAATTACTTTATAAATATAATATTTTGTATACAATCTAAGAGAAAGAAACAACGAAGAAATATTGAATCAAAATAGATTTTTCTATCAAATTTTACATATCATTTGACTCGAATATGATATTAATTAATATATTTCATATTTAGTATATTAAATCAAATTCAAATATAAATTTTGATAATTGTTTGATAATCGATTTCAAATTCAAATAACATTACCTCGGTTCAAATGTATTAATGAACATATTTTGTAGGGTATTGGATGGATTCAAATATTTTAATAATCAAATTTAAATTTAAATAATATTTTTTTATTCGAATTGTTGATGGTATTATTTTAATTAATATCGTATCAATTAAATCCTGACTCTCGCCCAGTGATTCTGGGTTGATACTAAAACGCGAATTAATTGTCAGACCTTAAGATCAAGTCAACCGAATCAGACTCGCTCGCCCAATGGTTTTAAGGTCCTATGCCAAATCTTGTCCCATTTGCTTGTGAAAATAGCGGGTCGCAGACCCAATGGACCATGAGATATACTTGACAAAATATACCACAAGCCACAAAATGAGAATATCATGCCGCTCCCGCTGTCTCCCTCCCTCTCTTTTAGCTGCTTATTTTCTCTCAGTCAAGCTAGCAAGCACCACCAGGTTCTCTCTCTCTCTCTATATATATATATATATGTATATGTATGTGTGTGTGTGTGCATCTGGTGTGTGAGATTCTAGTTTGTGCTGTTGAATTATTACACTTCGTAAGGAAAACTTGAAAAAAAAGTCTGCATAGTGAGGAAAATGAGAAATTGTAGGCAGCTTAGATTGAGTTTAGTACAGTGTATTTCTAGTTGCATAGCATGATTCCGAAATTATTAGCTTTTATATATTCTTTATTTTGTGATTATAGCCGCCCAAACAGTATTTCTTTAATCCTTGCGCCGTTGCGCGTGCCTATTTCGGTTTAGGAGGGATTGGTTGCTGACAGGAATGCTTTGGCAATTTTTGTGTTTCCTTTCGCAGTGGTATTATTACATTGTTTTCTCCTTGTTTTCTTATGAAATGCTCCGTTTTATGAGTGGGGTTGCTATTGTTATGAAGCTGATCATTAGATTGAGTTTAAGTGTGCTATGTGCTTTTTCTGGTTAATTAATAAATTATGTTACTGTGATTGTCCTCCCCGGAGCGGTTGAAAATCTCTTGTCGGTTGGATTTAATTCAGCAAGTCAAGGGTATAGAAGGAGTTACAAATTCATTGCAACGAGTATGTTTTAAAATTCTGGAGATGAGGCAAACATATTGAACATTGTAAATGGTGTGAAGATAGTCTAAACATGCTTGATAAATTTTTGGAATTTTTTCTAGCTTGATGGATTTTCACTGTAGGGAATTTTTCTGGTTCAGTTTCTCTGATGATGCAGCGTAATGTTAGCTCTTTGAACCCACATTTTCTGGATTATGACAGATGTTTTACATTTATGTCATAGGAAGGAACAGAGTATATAGCCTTACAACATCGGGGAAATCAAAAAATAAATCCTTTCAATGTTCTCGCTATCATACATCTCTCCACAGATTTTTTTATTTCAAAGCCATCCACCTTACCTTGTTGATGCTCAACCATCCAATTTGCCAAAATACAAAAAGCATTCTCAGAAAACAAAAACCTGCAGTACCAGCAACAGTCACAGCCTAAACTTCCCCATCTCCAAGGACATTCCTTATCCGACCAATTCTCACTCACTCCCTACATCTCCTGCAAGCGTGGATGGTAGCTACAATATGCTTCTGTGCAATACTAATCCAAGCAACCAATCTATAGACTCCTGCACTGTCAGCCATTGGCTTCAATCTTGTTCTAATGTTGAAGAGATTAGGAAAGTACATGCTGTTGTTGTTAAGTGTATGAAGCATCCAGTAGTTTTTGTTAATAATAACTTGATCAGTGTGTACATAAAATTTGGGGATTTGGTGGCTGCTGGTAGGGTGTTTGATAATATGTTGGAGAGAAATGTTGTTTCATGGACGGCAATGCTTAATGGCTACCAGAGGCATGGCATAGGTAACAAAGCTTTGACGTTGTTCGTTGAGTTTGTTAATGGTGGATTCTGCGGGAATGCACAGACATATGTTTGCATGTTGAATTTATGCAGCAGGACATTTAATTATGAGCTCGGAAGACAACTACATGCTTGTATAGTAAAGAGTCAAGTGAGTAATTTCATATTAGATTGTACTATTTTGCATTTTTATGCTCAGTGTGGTGATCCGGATAGTGCTTTTGAGGTCTTCGATCGAATGCAAAAGCGAGATTTGATTGCTTGGACAACCATGATCACAGCTTGTTCACAACACAGACGGGGACAGGAGGCTTTTGTCTTGTTATCACAAATGTTATCTGATGGACTTGACCCAAATGAGTTTACTGTTTGTAGTGTATTGAATGCTTGTGCCAAAGAGAAAGAACTAAGGTTTGGCAAACAATTACATGGTACTGTTGTTAAGAAGGCATATGATATGGATGTTTATGTAGGGACTTCACTAGTGGATATGTATGCAAAGTGTGGAAAAATTGAGGACTCCAGGACACTTTTTGATGGAATGAAAAAGAGAAACGCGATCACTTGGAATTCTATTATAGCAGGATATGCTCGCAATGGGCTTGGAGAAGAGGCTGTAACACTCTTTCGCATGATGAAAAGACTAAATATATTTGCTAACAACTTAACCATGGTTAGTATCCTCAGAGCTTGCGGCTTACTCATGGCGTTATCATCAGGTAAAGAAGTGCATGCCCAAATTTTCAAGAATTTTGCACCAAGCAATATTTTCATCGGAAGTGCACTTGTGTGGCTCTATTGTAAATGTGGGGAGTATGCTTCTGCATCTAAGGTTCTCCATTACCTGCCCGATAAAGATGTGGTTTCATGGACTGCAATGATTTCTGGCTGTGCTCACCTAGGTCATGAGTACGAGGCCCTTGAGTACTTAAAGGAAATGTTGGGTGAAGGTGTGGAACCCAACCCGTTTACTTATTCATCAGCACTGAAAGCATGTGCGAAACTAGAAAACATAAAGCAAGGGAAACTTATTCATTCCTTCATAAATAAGACCCCTGCATTGTGCAATGTATTTGTAGGCAGTGCTTTGGTTCATATGTATTCCAAATGTGGACATCTTTCGGAGGCAGTTCAAGTCTTTGATAGCATGCCCGACAGGAACTTGGTTTCCTGGAAGGCAATCATTGTAGCTTACGCAAAAAATGGGCTTTGTGGTGAGGCATTGAAGCTCATGTTTCGAATGCAAGCTGAGGGCATTGGGGTGGATGATTACATCCTCTCGACTGTTCTTACTGCCTGTGGAGATTTTAAGTGGGATCAAGAGTCCTCATCAGAGCATTGTTTGCAGTCTTAAACATCTTTCAAGAATTGAAATATGATTTTAGCATTACAGATTTCAAAGGGATTCTGGAGCTCTGATTAAAAACTGAAGTATGACGTACATCAAGCACTTTACATCTTTAGCTGATGGTTGCTGAAGACCATGCAGCTAAACGTACTACTAAGGTTACTGTTTCGTGATCTAACATCAATCGTTGGTTTGCCCCTTCTATCAGAAAGAACAAGAAGCAGAGAAAGGAAATTCAAAGGCCAGCTCAGGTTTTTGTCCTTTAACTTGTTCTGCTCAAGAAATTCTGGCCTCAGAGGAAATATATATATTAGCATTGACTTGTGTAAGGTGGAAGTTTGTAAAATAATATTCGTGTGTGAATTAATAATTGTGCATATCAGTTGTGAAATCTATCTTTGGAAACAGATGATGCAATCAAGATACATCTCACGCCAATTTTGACGCTAATTGTGCATATCCTGTCTGTTACATAATCTGTTCTGTACTTGAACTTAAAATGTCATTCCACTTCAATTATTTTTTCAAACAGTTCTGAGTTGGACAAAAGGCTGAGTTTTAGTTTGCGGAGCTAGTGGATGTTTGAATAATGGATCAAGCCATAGCAAGCAAACAAATCTACGTCCATAATACAAATCTTTTGATTTTTGGCCAAGGGTTTGATCGAAGTTGCAATTCTCAGCTGTCAATATTAATATTTTATAAATTTTAAAATTTTATTTTATCGAGATATTTTAAAAAATTATTTTAATAAAAAGTTTAGCATCTTGTAAGTTTTAAAAATATTTTATAAAATCTAAGAGTTTATCAATTTTTTTTAAAATAAATTTAGCTAACATATTGAATTCTAGGGTATGGTGCATTGTTATTCAAATCATTAATATTTGATGCCGGCCTAAATATTTCTTATGAGCTAACCCATAACCGAGATGATTCAATGAAGGCTTCTCTTTCCCAATGAGCAAACAGGAGGCAAGACCGAGTTGTCAAAGCTGCAGTAAAAAAGAAAAGCTAACCAAGCTGCAGCCAGAATGAAACTAAAAAGAGCTGACCAAGCTGTAGCCTAGAGGAAACCAAGAAGAGTTGATTGGGCTGCAGTAGGAGGGAACTACTGGAAGAGCTGTCTGAACCGCAGCAGGAAGAAACCAGGAAGAGCTGCAGTAGGAGGAAAACTGAAAGAGTTGTCCGAGCTGCAATAGAAAGAAACCAGGAAGAGCTGTCCAAGCTGCAGTAGGAGGAAACCTGGAAAAGCTGTAGCCAGAAGAGATGAAACCAAACTGTCTAATAATTTATTAAAAAATTATTTTTAATAAAAAATTTAGCATCTTATAAGTTTTAAAAATATTTTATAAAACATAAGAGTCAATAAAATTTTTTAAATAAATTTGGCTAACATATTAAATTTTGGCTTATGGTGCACTGTTATTCGTGTCATTAATATTTAAGATGGAATTGTCACTGAGCGGGAAGAGCAACATATCAATTGTTCTTATTTGCTCATGTCAGTGGCCATGCGTGTAAGTTCAGATTGGTTGGATTAATTAGTTTAAAATTTGAGTTTAGTTGACAATCTTTTGCGATTCTTGAAATTGAGTTACGAAAATCAAGACGTCATTAATGATCGAACAACAAATTTATTTTGTCCAATAAAATGCGGCATTGCTATATCTGATTTTAATTTGCAATTTCTGGTTGTAGTTTTGTGCAAAAGCAAAAGCAAATCCAAATCCAAGGGTTGGATTTGCGGGTTGGGTGCATGATTTGAATGTTTAAAATTTTGTTTTTATCCTAATTTTTTTGGATCACAGTGTTCGTCCGGAATCGTTTCATGAATAAATTTTTAATCTGCTTGTCTATGATTGAATAAAGGAAATAAATTACTTGATAGCACGTAATACCAAAACAAAATCTGACTTAAAATATATAGCAAGGATTCCACTTTCTAATGGTTAACATATGAAACAGCAATTAAGATACGACGAAGGTTCCAGTTAAGCTCATGTTTTGTCACCATGACGTCGTTGTTGATGGCAGGATACATATGCAATTGCAAACCCAATAAAAGAGTACAGCACAGCACTATTGTTTGACTCATTAGAGATCTCGTCTTTTACCGGCTTGGCTAGGAAGCCTAGTCAAAATCCAATTCCCAAGCGGAAAATATGAACCAAAGATTCAAAAAAGGCACCAGCCTCCAGGAACGAAGGTCATGCATGACGACGCACCAATTTTGCTTGCTCCCCAAGTTGGAAAATATCTCTATATACACACACAGACGCGCACACACCCATCCCACTTCAGCTTTTAATTAACAAGTTCATTCTGAACATATTTTTTCAAATAACACGTTTTCTCCATCAATCCAGCAGCGTCTGTTTTTCTGGCAATTAGTGATTTCTTGATCAATTACTTAAGCCACCATGTCGACAGCCAGTGCTGGTCTTGCAGAAGCTTACGTGATGAGGAAGCTCCACAAGGAGAAGAAGAGGAAAATGGATAGTTGCAATAAGCTGAGTTCATCTCAAGATCAAAAAGCAGGTTCTTGTAATTCTGATCAGGGGACAAGCCCTTCTGCTTCCAGTGCTGGTTGCTTCTCCTTGTCGATGTTCAAGAAAGTTCATCCTACTGCTCTCACTTCATCAGATTCTTGAAGCAAGCTCGAAAGGGATTACCTAGGAATCTCTAGCTCTTTAATGCTTATTAATTAGAAAAACTTCTTTTCTTTTTTCCCTATTAGAGTTGGATATGCCTTATTCTTGAATTTGGTTTCTACCTCAATGCAACCGTTAATTTTCTTCAGCTATATATATATATATATATATATGTATGTGTATACAAGTATTATATATATAGGTGTACATGTTGATTCAGTCAACTTTTTGGCATGAATCCTGAGAGGCTAGCAGTTTCTATTTACTTTTCATTTGCCTTTTGTTGTACAACTTGCTCTAATGCATTTCTTTAATTGCTCTGACTTGGAAGAAATGTCTTCTGTCATTCCTCTAAATCCAAAGGGGTCTGACTTGCTTTGACTCTGCATTTTAATTAATCGGAATTGGCTAAACGGAAATCTTCGGGGGATCTCTACGTTGTATTGGATATCAGTTCACTTTTAATTGTTATATGCAAGTTTATAAACATCGAAACGTAATGTCCTTCATTAAATTTCATTTTTCTATCAGCAAGCTTTCTCACAATGCAGTATCCCTTACCTAAGGGATACTGTATTAAAACGATGTTTTAAATAAATTTATAAATTTTTCAAAATATATCATATGATTTTTGAAAACGTATATAATTTTATGATGTGTCTTATAACATTTTTAAAAAAGAATATGGTAGCTTCTTGGAAACAACATGTTAGATGCGAATTAGCTCTTTTAAGAAAATGAGGAGTTTTCAATTTACTTTTAGAATTTTAATGAATTTTTTGTAATTTTAATTACGTTAGTTAAGTACAAAATTATTAATATTTTATAAACTTCAAAATTTTTATCTTAAATGAGTACTTTAAAATTTTATTTTTAAAATAAAATTTAACATTTCAAATACTGCAAAAACCATTTTGTAAAATTTAATTAGGAACTTATAAATTAATCTTTGACGTGTATAGTGACCTCATGAGGCCAGGCGAGAAGAGCTCTAAACAAACTGGCACGCGCTTTACTGAAAAAGCTACGGACACAGAGGGGAAGGGCGTGATGATTAGCCTCTGGTTTTATTTATTATCTATCATTCTCGTAATTTAAATTCGGCGATTAAATTTATTTTTCAACTGTCCCTGAACCACGACCATGTCATGTCATGCCATGCCATGCCATGCCATAAGAAAATTGTCTTCCTATATTTGATGATTTTAAAAATTATATCATAATATTAGAGAAGTTAAGAATTTGAAATAATTAGAATTATAACCACAAAACTTCCTACTTTGTTGCTCATCACGTGTCTTTTTATAAGAATTAGCACTTCGTTTGCACGCATTTCTCACGTATATAAATTATTTTTGAGTCATCACATTATTTGTACATATTATCATATTAATTATACTAAAACTTGACATGCATCTAAAATATATATTATAATTGACATAATTATGAAAATAACATACACATAAAGCAAAAAATTCACAGTCCATTACAAAACAAAAGAAAAAAAAAATTAGAAGTTATAAAATATTGAATTTATCTTGTAATTATAAGAGACACTTTTGAACAAGTGGCGGGCGGTTATTTGAATATGTAAATAGATATTATTGAATATGGAATACGTAAAGGTCAAATTTGTTATATTTGATCCATAACTTCTATTTTGGACAAAAAAACTATTTCCGTTTTATAATAGTATCGATAAAATCCTATCATAAGTGCTGGCAAGATAACTTGCTGATAGACTTCGACATATTTCACTATATATGCCAGCAAGATAATATCTCATGAGACTAGACTTTCTATATTTGGAGACGAATTTGGATACTATCAATAATTTAAAAGTTTTCAGATGCAAGCATGTATATTTAAAAAAAATATGTTCTCTCCTTCCTAAATTAATAGCCCTTTTTTGGATATTTCAAAATAACACTTCATTTTACACAATAAAACACTAACTTAACAACACTCATTGCTTTAGAGGACAATGTTATAAATATATTAAGAAATTTCACTTGAATAAATCAATCTAAAACTTCATATATATATATATATTTGTATATCCAATAAATAAACATAATTGCTATATACGGTAGAAGCAAAACGCCAAATTAATACAATTATGAATATGCACACTTAAAATAAAGTTAATATGAGCAGCTTCAAGTTCAACAAAACTTGGTCTCGAAGGGAAACGGATTAGTGGTCCTACCACTATGCAAAGTATGAGGAAATTAAATAGGCCACATTAAAGTCTGGCCCCCATTGGGTGAAAATTTTTCCAGATTAGAACTGCCAAAAGAGATGGTTGGTTTTGACTCCACTGTCCGATTCAAATTTGTCGCGCTGGATCTACAAAATGATTCACCGGTTGCAAATAATGATATATGAATTGTCTTCAAATTATAGATATACTTTTGACTCCACTGTCCGATTCACTGGAAGTATTCCCAAGCGCAATGCCTATATCAGTATCAAGTTAAGGATATTTCATCGGAATGAAGACCTAAAAGATTAGCATTTTATGATACTTTTTTTTTTATATAAAAAAATTACATACATGCACATGTATAATTCATTTTAATTTAAATCTTCATACTATCCTTGTGGTCGCTTACTTAATCGAACACACTTCAGAGAACTTTGTTTATATAACTAAGTTTTAGTTTTATAAAGATAAATTTTGTGCTTTATAATTTATATTAAGAATCAGAAGTGTAGTTTGGACCCGAAAGAAGAGGTCCATCACCAAACGAAACTTAAAGAAATATCCTTGGGAGGAACAAACCCCCACCATTGCTTTAGCCTTGCCCAATGGGCCAAATTGTGTGCTACCAAGCTTCCTAATATGTTCAGAGGACAATTTAGGCCATATTATAGCAGTTTGGGAGGGAAAGGCTTAAACATGCATACATTTGGCCAAGAGCAAACAATACTGTCCCGTCAATCTCCTAATGTGCTACCCACAGCTTCTTTGGCATCAATTCAAAAATCATGTATCTAAGTTGGCTTTTGATTTTGTAATCATTATCGGGTCAAGTTTGATTGATTCGGATCGAATTTTGAAGTAAACAACAGTCGAATTTGACTTAAAATCACATTAAAGTTCTTAGAATCGTTGGAAGAGATCTTAGCAAACACCTTTCAATGTTTAAATTAGTTCTAAAGGTCCTGCAATAAAATAGCATGCAATATGACTTAGAGGCTGAGAATTTAGCAAGCATTTAGAGAGTGAATACGTGTATAACATATTTAAAAGTGTGGTGCTTAAAAAATATTTATAGTTATTTGCATTTGGTTAATACTAAGTGGGTGATGTGATGATATCTTCTATGTACACGTGAATCTATATCAAATAGCGAGCAATAATTTTGATCGAACCCGGCCCCGTTCAAAATTAGTGGGCTTAATCCATTTAGGGTGATTTTGCCCATTTTACCCTTCCCCTTCATTTGCCAATGTCATGGCTGAGAGAAGGTCACGTGCTTCAAGTGCTGCTGCATCCTCTCCTAATTTCCTTCCGTCCAAGCTAAAATATTCTCATTTTTTGATCTCTAAAAATAACCAAGGCTTTATCCCCTTCATCCTGAAAATGCAGCGCACATTACCTTTTTATCCATCCACACCCTGGAGGAACCCCACTGAATTGGAGAAGGTCAAAACAGTCAACACCTGGATACTTTTTCTCTAAGGCTCCTCTCTGACTTTGTGAATAGAACTTGGGATTTTTATGGATGAAAATATTAAAAGTGGGTCCATATGTAGTTGTGTTCATGTTCATGGATGCGCATGTGGTATGGAAATGGATTGTTTAATCGCAAAAAACAAAAAAAAGGGTGAATAGTCGATTTTTCAGATGTAGTCTTGAAGAATTTATTGTTTATTTGCGAAATGAAAAAAATATAATTATCATCAACATCCTCAAAACTACTTTTGGAGTCGAAAAATTAATTTTTCTTTCTTTTCTTTTTTTAATAACCAAGGAATGTAAAAAGTAAAATAACATCCGATTTTAAATATTAAAGGTAACGGATTTATTACCTTCTATTGAACTCTTTGCTTTGCCGATCCCCAACCCCTAAAAAAAGCCATGCAAAAAGAGAAAAAAAAAATTAATTTTTATCAAAGGTCCCACGGACGCAATAATTAAATTTGCTAAGCATCCAATTCCAAAGCGAACCCATACTCATCTTTTCAATCTAATCTTTGTTTATTGGCAAAATATACACACAAAATTACTACAAAACAATAATTAATCAATTATTAGCAATCACTGATCAACATAAAAAGAAAAAAGAAAAGTTGAAATAGGCCAAAAAAGAGAGACAGAGAGAGAGAGAGAGAGAGAAAAGAGGGAAAAAAAAGGGAGGGAGAGAGAATTATGAAGTTGGTTTTTAACCAATAATAATTGAGAAAGAATTTTTTAATTAAAAAAAAAAAAACCCTTCCCCAAAAGTAGACTCGCTTTCAGCGTCCTTTCTCAGATTCTCTGTCTTTTATTTTTATTTTTATTTTCTCTTTCTCTTTATATTCTCATTTTTCTTCTCTCTCACCCGTTTCGATAAGACTGAGTGCTCTCCTTTGAAATCTGAAACCCCCAAATTCAACGCAGCCTTTTTTTTCTTTCAGGTTTTTCATCGAGCAGGTACTATTTCTATTGCCCTCTTAATTGTTATCACAAAACTATGTAATATTAGATGCCTGCGGGCTATGATGATGTGTAGATTTAGCTTCGTATGTAGACGCCGTTTGTTTCCGGGCAGATCGTTAAGTTTTTAGCTGCAACTCCTTCATCTGCCGTATATATCCATCTCTATCTTGATTTTTGTCTTATTGCTGCTGTTTTATTTTTGGGGTTTTCTTTTTTCTTGATTATTTTTTTTGTTGGCAATATTCTTGTTAATGTTTTGAATCGGCGTGTCTGTGGTTGAATTCGGTGGATGTTGATTTAATTTGATTCGAGGCTAGGTTCTTTCTTTATGAATTGATATGTTAGTCTTTTATGCCCCTATTCTTGGGTGCAAGGTTTATTGATGAGGCTTTTGTTGTTCTGTCTCTGGTATGTTGCCGTATTTATGGTTGGTTTTGCAGGGCTTGTAACTTCTAAAGCTGATTGAGGGTATATATGTTATATTATTTTGTATTCAGGTTCTGTAGGAGAAAATATGTGGTTGATTATTGAGAATTCTTTACTGGATTTCTGCATTCTTGCTAGCTTCAATCGACGAACTTGTTTGCATTTGCTTTTAGTTTCCCATAGGGTTCTCTAGAGTGCCTTGGTGGGTTCTCGTGCATATGTGATTGTGGGTGGATATTTCACCTTCAGCAATGATGCAATGTTGAAGGAGCAAATATTCAAATTATAGTTTTAAGATCAATGTCTTACTTTTGCTGACTTGAATTTGATTGAGGTGTTAGTCTTTTCTGGCATGAGCTGCTTGGCATTCTTTTGGAACTTTGATGTCTAATTCATTAACTGGCTTCTTCATGGAAGAATTCTGCGATTGTAAATTTTCATTGCAATTCTAATATGAATTATTTTTCCTTGAAATTTATCCGGAGATTAAAAGTGATTAATTTCTACCTCACATGTTGGAAATCACTTCATTAATGAATAATAAGTTCGCATGGTTGATCTAGGGAGATTAATTGTTAGAAAGAAACTGTTTGCTAGGATAATATGAGAGAGAATTAGAAAATCCATAAAACACAAAAGATTACATGGTGTGGACCATCCCTACATGCTTTCGTAGACTCCTGCTTCTGTGTATGTGTGTGTGTGTGTGTGTCTTGTCTCTGTTACACCCCCCACACCCCACCTGCCTAGTTAAGATTGATGATTGAATTTATTCTGCGTGGTTAACAAGTGCTTGTGCAAAATAGGCCACTGGATCTGTTAACTGTCTTAGTGCATTGTGTCCAGTGTCTTGTCGTTGTTTGTAAGAAGGTGAACATGTATATTTTTTGTATTGCTATTGCCTCTATACATCTTTTAAGTATTTTAATTATAATGTTATCTAAATTATATGTTTAGGCACCATGATTAAGTTGTTCAAAGTAAAGGAAAAGCAGAGAGAACTTGCTGAAAGTGCCAATGGGAAGCCTCCAGGGAAGAAGCAAAGTGCTGGAGAATTACGTCTTCACAAAGGTTTCTTCAGTCTCCTGCAATGATGAACGCTTAGAATTCTCTTTTTATTTCATTATATGAGCTTATGCCTATTACCTTTTTTATTTCTTTTTTCGCTTTTGAAATTCTTGTGTCATTGTATGGAGTTCTTTGCACAATCATTTTAAGAAATATGCTGTACGGATGAGAAGAAAAAATTTAATCTGTTGACTGATATTCCAGAGTTGGATAATACTATTTTGTCGGTGTTATATTATCAAGTTGGAAATGTCTCCCGAACTCATGCATCAAAGAGAAAACTACAAAATGTGGGAAGTAATGGGTTGTAGAAGCTGAATATGGTTAAATACTAAAGTGAGCTGGTGAGCTGAAACTTTCATCTCTTGGCTTCTTTGATTTTAGCTAATCTCAGTTTCCATTTCCTTACTTTGATAGAAAGAGGAGAATAAATTACAATTTCTGAGGAGAGGGAGGGCATATATATTGTGTCACCTTTGTACCAATGTTGTCAACTGCAATTACTTTCTTCCCATGTCATCTTTATCCTTAGAGAACTTCATCCTCCGACATGCTCTATTTGACATCTCATTGGGGATAAGCTCAAAACGAACTGAAAGTATGGACATTTACGTACATGTTCTCTTATGTGTACTTCCAGGATGCTCTTCCTATACGTTACATTTATTTTCCACCTGGGATGTCTTGTAGTTAGGAAGTCAAAACTTGGAACAAATATCTCCTGTCATGGTACAGGGAGACGTTTTCTAATCACTCTTAGTTACTTTGTTCTTGCTGTGATGGACAAGTCTCATACATTTCTACAAGTAAACAAGTGTCAGATCTGCCTTTCTGATTTTCATCCTTTTTGTGACAGTTACTTAGAATAACTGCAACATGGAGACATGTCAAGTATCCCCTTCTCATTTTTCTGATTACATGAGTCTTAATTACTCATAGTATGCTGATGTTTTTTGAATGCATGTTCTGCACTGGGTTCCATTTATAACATGTTATAGTGTTCAAATCATAATCAACTCAGAAACTTGGGAAACTACTTTCTTGTGTTGTCATAGGGAATGAATTTTCTGATTATAATTTTCTTCCTGTGAGGTTGCTGTCTTAAAAATTTTACTAGATGTTATGTTGGTGATAATAATGATCTAACAATTGTAACATGGGAGTAAGTCTGATTTTCCATTAGGAAGAACTGCAATTACATGTTTTGTTCTTGTATATTCATCTTCAAATGTCCCTGCAGTATTAACAGCGAAGAATTTTTACTCATATGGAGTGCTATGGTGGATATACGTGTAATTAAAACTTAAGAAACAGTTATTCTAGTATGAAAACATCCTCTATAGAATCTGTTGAGGGTCATCATTCCTCTTTGTAGCTTTGACTTTTCTAACTGGGTGCCAAATCTTCTTAATCCTATACTGGATGTGCAATAGTCTGTAATTTACTATCTGGAAATGCTTTCTTTGGTTTATAATACTTTATGCCGTGACATGCCAAGAGATCACGAGCATATATCCTTTCCGATCCTTCAGAATGAAATGAATCAACAAAATTAACAAAGAAAAAGATCAATGCTTAATTAACAAGAAAAAAATAAAACAAGGGAAAAAAATTCTAGGCTTAATTACACCTACATTCACTATGAAATAGGCAAATAGCTAAATTACTAGCTCATGAACTCTTTCTCTCATAATTAAAAAAAGCCTCTTCTTCAAGTTTGCTCCACTAAAAATCCCAAATGGAGGTCATGAGTCAACTATTTTCCCTTGATTTGAAAAAAATTAAAAATTGTGAAATTAAATGAGTATTCTGTGTTTGCGTGTATTAGTAATGTTTGTATATTTTAAAAAGGTTTTATTTGTAATGTTTCTATAGTTAAAGGAGTTTTTTTATAGTACATCACTAATTAAATTTCATTGTCCTGAAAAATTTAGAGTATTGAAATGCAATTGTCATTTTTGCCTCTCTATTTATACAAAGAATGCTCGACTTTAAAATTAAGCACTTTGAATAGCTGCAATCCCTATTTTTGTTATTTAATTCAGTTTAAAGAGGCATAAATCACATCCTGTGAAATCTTAACTTTATTTGCTCTGCCCTTCCTACAACCAATGTCCATCCTCTCTCTCTCTCAATCTCTCCCTCTTGTTAACTTCTCACCACTATTATTGCCTTTTTCTAATGAATTTTGCCCATCTGCTCCTCTATCCCTCCGTTTTTTCTTTCTATAATTGCCATCCTACATCTTTTTCTCATTGTATTCTTCCTCCCTTCTTCATGCACATTTTCCTCTCTCTCTCACTCCCTTTCATTGCCTTCTTGCTTGCTTTCGCACTTCCCTTCTTTCCTCTGTATTAGCCAATCATACCTCTGTCGCCCTACTCCTTCCTCACTCTCTCACTCTTGGTCCCAATTGCTATCTCTCACATCTGCTGTCCATTCCACCCAATCATGCCTCTATTCACCACTCCCTTCCTCCCTTATCCCCTCCACCTTTACCTTTAAGAAAAGAAGATTTTACATTTGCATTATTGCTTCTCACCAGTATCTCCTAAACATTCCAGTTACAGTTGTTTTAATCAACGCCCAATATCCCAATTTGATTTCCTCAATTCAATTTCAAATCATTTGATTGAGAAAATCTATTCATTGAAGCTCAAAATGGTTCAAATTTAATTTTATAAGTTCACCATTCATCTTCCGTCAAACTCAGACTGGCAAATTCATGCATGAATATATTTCTTTGTCTTATTTTTTTTCTTTGTCTCTGTTCTCTCTTTTTAATGTTATTCTCCTTAAAGACCATTGCAACGGCTACCAACTCCTGCCATTTGGGATCTGAACAAGAAGGAGCTGCAACTATTTTCATGTACAGACGTGTGT
>JACGDI010005813.1:17584-33847 GCA_014898725.1 Jacaranda copaia
CATTTTGGTAGCCACAATTTCACATTTCGATCGCCGGTGGAGGAGAATTTAGGGTAGTCGCGCACGGCAACGTTGATGGTGCAACAATGGTTTCAGCCAAAATTGATCGGCGAGACGACGGCGAATTAAGAAATTGATTGAGTAGTTTTGTTTGTTACGGGGAAACGCTTTGGTTGGCTGTCCCACGACTCATTTTCGGCGGCGGCGGCTCCTCCAGACAGAATCTCCTGCTCAACGTCGTGAATGCATGCGTGACAATCTTTGGTTGTGAATAAGCTTCGGATTTGGTTTGATTTGGTAAAGCTTAGTTAAACGGTTAATTGCTCCCCAATTCCAATTTGAAGGGGTGTTGAGCTAAAATTTTATATATTTTAATTTGTTTGGACAATGGATTGTGCTTATGAGTTAATCTGATTGGATGTAAAAGTTGTATGCAGTGCTAAGTGGACCGAATTGTTAACTCGAACGTAATTATTATTCATTAAGCTAATTGACATAATTAGAAGCTGTGTAACGTTATTAAGTGGACCCAGTTGTTAACTAGTACTTAATTATTATTATTAATTAAGCTAATTGACATAATTAGAAGCTGTGTAACGTTATAAAGATTAATTGTTGATAAAAAATATGAGAAATTCCTATGATTAGATTACATTATTGGACAGGGGCTTAGACTATCAATTTAAGCATTACCAATTTAAGCAAAATTGGTAAACTCTTCATTAATCTTAATTATTTATGATAGTATGTTTTAGGGAGATAAATGTACTGTACCATTGAAATAAAATTTGCAATTGTTTATACAAGTCAAAAATGTGTTAATTCTAATAAAATAGCTTAAATGGTAGAAAGAATATGAGTATTTTAGCCTAAATTATCTGTGTGTGAACTGGATCAAAATTTTAAGATAAGTAAGATATTCCACTAAATAAGAAAATTTATAACATTAAGCATGCTAGTAGTTTTAATTGCTGTTAAAAGGATACTAGATAAGCACATTGATGTTTAAATACGTTTTATTGGAATAAGTGACGAGAATTCAAGTCTTTCGAAATAGTAGAGCTTTGATAGTATTACTGACAAAACTGAAGGGGAGATTATAGCCCATACTATTTCTGGGAAATGAATCACCTTCATTATTTGTAAATTGTGACTCGTCTATTCTTGTGTGCCTATTTGCGATCATCTTGATGTTCAAAACTTTCTGTTGTGTTACGTATCTTGTCCCTTGTATCCGTCAACCTTGCTGGCTAATCCTGTATTTGTTATTAATCCTCTGTTAGAATTGTCATTGATACGGTCTTCCTAACTGATTGTCTGATCATTGTTTTGTATTGTTATGTGAAAGGTATTTTTGACCAACTGTTTTATTCTTTTAAACTTATCATGCCGCATTGTTATTGAAATGGTCATGACTGTCGATTGATAAAATGTTGACTTTTATTTTGTTGTTGGTATTTGTTTGTTTTGTTGGTACCCTTAGGGACGCTCTTGGGGAGTTTTGAACCCTAAAACTAGGTTCAGAAAGACAATAAGGTGGAACGGATCGATTGTGGCTGGTCTCCCCATTAGTACCCATTGGTAATTCTATCTCATGGTAATTGGATGTTAGCTGGCCATGAGTGAGGGATCGGCATGCAGCCAACCATGTTGTATGTGAGTGTGTTGATAAGCCAAGCTGATTGCTAGAGCAATGGAGGAATAAGGAAACCCTCTTTGATATGTTATGGGGAGTTGTAAGGTTGGAGACAAAAAAACAATGCCTCCTTTTGATTGCTTGACCTTACTCTTGTGGACGAATCTTATTGTGTCAATTATGTTTGTTGAATTAGATTGTTATTTTTATCCTTGTATGTCTGTGAGTACTACATGACCAGTTTTGATCTCTTTCAATTAGTTTTGCTGAATTCATTTGAATGAGTTTTCTTTCCTTTTTATGGTTCTATAAATCTATCACTTAATTGTCTTTCATTGTCTCTAATCTCTCACTAAGTTCATATGACTTACACCTTTTGTTACTCCCTAATTCTTTTCCCATATAGAATTTGATGGAAGACAAGACGTCGCTTGCTCAAGGGTTGATGTATATAGTTATGTAACTGGCACTAGAATATGTTACTATAAGTTTTTAATTATTGCAGAAAATCATTTTTATAGTTTAAATTTTAATCTAAAAATTTGCGTCTAGTTAATTGAAGACGTAAAACCAAAATCGAAAGAGTGGATGTGATGCTGGCATTTAGTTATGTGTGGATAGGCAAATAGCAGCGTGTTGGGTTATGTTTTTATTTTTATTTTTTTTAAACTTAGAAAAGATAGTTAGAGGAAGTGGTTTAAAAATAAATTTAGGTTTGAATAAGTTACCTAAAAAGTAATGATTATTTAAAGATTTAATAGGTTATAGGTAGAGATAAATAATAATAAATAGAAAGAGAATAAATATAAGTTATAGTGGAATATAATTCGAAATAAAAATGAGCTATAATTTTTGTAAAAATTTAGAAAAATCAACTATAATTTATTTTAAATACTGAAGAAAAGAAAAAAAAAAGAAAAATAGATTTTGGGAAGAAAACCAAACAAGTATGGACACGATGTGGAGGCTTCACTTCCACCATCCGATTAGAGACAATAGATATATTTCTGAAAAAGAAAGGGAACGTTTTGGTTATGTTTTTTTATGTGATTTTATTATATATTTATTATGTATTTTGGGATAATTAATTATTAAAAAATGTAAAAGTTGTATTTTGATATATTTGTTTATATTTTGGGACACATTTCTTACTCTAACAATTAGATCAACGTCTTTTTATTGAATTTTTGGGATGAAAATAAAATTAAGTAATTTTTTTAATATTAGAATAATAAAAATATACACAATATTTATATATATTAAAAATATTTATTTTAGAAAAAAAATAAAATATATTTAATTATGTTTTTTTAAAATAATGTAGTTCTAAAAAACACATCCAAACATTCCCAAAATATTTTGGATGGAAAATGGAAAGAAATTCTTATGAATTATAGGCCACAACATAACAGAGAATGCGAGAGGTAGGCTCGACTGCAGCGCATGGGGAGCATTTAGACCAACGTGTCAGGATGCCATTGGTTCGTTGACCAGTTCAATAATCGAGGAGACAGCTCTCTGCTACGCTACTGCTACGAAACACAATATGGAAAAAATTGTCCTATAACTTGTTTTGTAAGAACTCGTATGATGGAGTAAGATTTCGCACGACACCCCCCACCCCACCTGATTTTCCAGCAGCTTTTTCAATTCAATTTGACAAATCCAAACTCAACAACAACAAAACCTTTATTGCTCGCTCCTCCTCAAAATTCTATAATATTTATAATGTTCATAATATATCAATTATTGTGATTGCTGAGACTCTAAACTATATTTTGACAATCACATTCTCAGGCATAAAATTTATAAATATATTGGGAATCTTTGATTATGTTTTTATTGATGATTATGTTATATGTTTTGAAGAAATGAATTTTGCGAATGAAGTTGGGAACATAATGAATTTTTGTTTTTATTTTAAAAAATAATTAAAAAATATTTTAGAGAGTATTTGTATATTTATTTATATTTTGGAAAGAAATATTTTTTATTATAATGGTCATATCAATGTTATTTATTAGGTGTTTTGGGTGAAAATAAAATTTAAAAATATTTTTGGTTGTATAAATAATAAGAAAATATATGATATATATGTATGCATATGAAAAATGGTGGCTTTTTTTTTTTTGAATTATAAAAGAAAGAAGAAGAGATATTTCGAAGAAGACATATTTTGGCATTTTAGAGCCAAAATAAATGTATATTTGATTATGTTCTCCCGTAATAAAATAAACAAAATAACCAAACATTACAATTATAGTTGTGATTTATTGAAAAGTGGACACATTTCTACCCAACTCTTTAAAATGCATTTATACCCAAATTAATTTTTTTTTATTTAGCAATGTTGAGATTATATATGCGGCCATGGTGGGTGTGGAAGTGTTGCTGGAGCAAGGCAAGGGAAAAATACTTTATTGTAACTCATACCAAAAGTTTGTGTATGCTGCATTACAGCTGAAACTTGCTGTCAAAAGCAACTTTTTTTACATGTGAAAATACACACACACACACACACACACACATATATACATACATGCACATTATTAATAAATGAAATATAAACAGAGAAATGCACAGATTCTTCCACACTTGGAAAGGCAGGGGAGAAGGAGGAAGGGGAAGCGTATTCCTCGTGAGCTCTGCACACCCTGCAACGCAATATACGCTACTATTACCTACAACACTAGCCCCCGCCCCACATTATACTCGCCCCACATACACAACTATTTACAGAGAGAGACAGAGAGATTGTATTTTTAGCAAGGAAAAGCTTGGAAAATGATGTGGGAAGCTGGAGGATCAACAGCATCGTCATCAGCAGCTGGAGGTGCTGGGGGAAGTGTTGCCGGAGCTGCCAGGAGGAAGCCATCTTGGAGAGAAAGAGAGAACAACAGGAGGAGAGAGAGGAGGAGGAGAGCAATTGCTGCCAAGATTTATGCGGGCTTAAGAGCACAGGGGAACTACAATCTTCCAAAGCACTGTGACAATAATGAAGTCTTGAAAGCTCTCTGTGCTGAGGCCGGTTGGGTCGTCGAACCTGATGGCACTACATATCGCAAGGTGAATTTTTCTGGTCTTTTTCTTTTTTCTTTCAATTTTTCTTTCTTTTTTTTCCTTGCTTTTGCATCTGCTTGCTGTTTTCATGTGTATCTTCCCTAATGATACGGCATAGCTGTGCTAATGGTTTTTGCTTGAATTTGTTTAGATCTGTAGGTTTGGGATGTGGGTTTGCCTAATTTGAATTAAGACTTCATTTTCTGATCTCTGTTTTACAATTGATTATTAATTATTATTCTTTTTTGATTTTGGTTTTGATTTTGATTTTGATTTGTGAAGTAAACGAAGATTAGTGAGGTGTTGTTTCTAGCTATTTTGTCCATCTTCAAATTCCCCCGTGTCTGGAAGAATGAGACATTGTGAGACTGGATATCTACTTGTTTAATTATTTTCAGTTGTCTGTTATAATGGCGATATAAAAAATCTGATCACTTTTGGTCTTTCCGTTCTGCTGGTTGCTACATCTCCCCTTAGCTTCTGATATTGAGCATGAAATTTGGTGTTATAAAAGTTTAGCAGAAGGAAGAGTGAAGAAGTTTAATTTTTTGAGATTTTGATTACTTATTTTAGCTATTTAAATGTGTGGATGGTGGATAAATTTTTACATTAAATTATGATCAGCGTCAACTGCTTAATTTCTTAACAATACTATGCTATCCCATTTCTCTGGTTTTATCTTGATATTGGATGTTTTTACTGATAGGCCTTTTGTGATTAATGTATCACACAGGGATGCAAGCCATGCCAAATGGAAATAGGAGGCACTTCAGCTAACATTACCCCAAGCTCTTCTAGAAATCCAAGCCCACCATCTTCTTATTTTGCAAGTCCAATTCCTTCATATCAACCCAGTCCCTCATCGTCCTCGTTCCCCAGCCCATCGCGACATGATGCCAATGCTGCATCACATCCATTTGCATTTCTCCTTAACTCCATTCCGTCGTCTCTCCCTCCTCTACGGATATCAAACAGTGCCCCGGTTACCCCGCCTTTGTCATCTCCAACTAGACAACCTAAGCAAACTTTCACTTTGGAGACTCTTGCCAAAGAATCCATGTCTGCCTTAAATATTCCTCTCTTTGCTGCCTCTGCTCCGGCAAGCCCTATTCGTGGTCAGCGTTTTACTCCGGCCACTATACCTGAATGTGATGAGTCCGACACCTCTACTATTGATTCTGGCCAGTGGATGAACTTCCAAGCCTATGCAAATGCTGCCAATGTAGTTCCAACTTCTCCAACGTTTAATCTTATGAAACCTGTTGCTAAGGAAGCTCCTTCCAAGGATGCAATAATGTTGGATAAGGGCAAGGGTACAGAATTTGACTTTGAGAACATGGCAGTGAAACCATGGGAAGGGGAGAGGATTCATGAGGTGGGAATGGAAGATCTTGAGCTCACGCTAGGTAGTGGGAACACTCGCTGATCTTCATACGTATCTTTAAAGACTTGAGGTGCGCCCATGCCTGCCTTCATGGATAATACCTGCCGAAGCACTGGCGTTGCTGCAGAAGGACCAATTCATTGAAAGACCGATCTGGAGACAAAACATGGCCATTACACAATATTAGAGCTCTCTATTAATATTTGTGTTTTTAGGTTGGATTGGTTTTTCAGTTGTTTCCATTCAATCCCTTATTCTATTTTTCCGTTTTTAGCAATTATTAGCCCCATTTTAAATTGTTTGGGGGGTACTATTACAAGCATTATGCTGTAGATATTAATGTTCCCTTTTTTCGTTGTGATCAAGAATGTGTTCTTTACTGCAGGTTAAGGGGGATTAATCAATACACAGGGTGGGCTATTTGATGTTCCAGCTTACTCAAAGATGAGATTGATAATGTTTCTGGTAGACTATTTTTCTTTCTGTTCATAACAATGACAGTCTGCTGATTTTGGCAATTATGAGTACCTCATATTCAGCAGTAGGAGGAGTTCCCTCTGCAGCTGCAGAATCCTGCTAACCCTATAAATATAGCTGCTATTTTAACACTGTGGAGTTTACGTATTTCTTCCTTTGCTCCACGCATTTCCAAGAAAAAAGAAAGATGTACAGAGAAAAATATTCTCTGGGATCGTACTCTTGGTCAGGAATAAGGGTCCTTCAATTAAATGAGCGTGTTTAACCTCCTCCCTTCAATCTCTTTTAATGCTCTATTTAACATGAATTCTTAGTCGGATCTAAAGATATAAAAGGATATTAAATAGATCGATACACTATTTTTATATTCGTATTTATTTAAATTTTTTAAATATTTAAATAAAAATAAAAATTTAGTGGATATTAAAAAATAATATTTGAATTTGTATTTGTCAGATATCAATCGAATTCGGATATATTCGTATTCGATTATAATTATTTAAATTTATTTATATTTTATTAAATTTATTTGTATTCAAATTGTTTTTTTATATCCATATTTAATAATAATTATTTAAATATTTATTTATAGATATTCAAATATGTAAATTTATGAATATATAACAAAAATATATTTTAATTAATAAAAAAATTTATATAATTTCATTACAAAAAAGCAATCAAACAAATAGTGTAATTTTTAATTAATAATTAATTTTATAATTGATTATTAGTACTTATTCATAATAATAATGACATTTAAGTATATTAATTATAAAGTCAACTAACAACAATTGCGTTGATTAACTTTATTCTTCATTTTTTTCTTTATATTATAATAATTTTTTAAATTTATTCTTTTTCCTTCCCAATTCTTCAATTATAATTTATATATACATATATGAATTATGAGTTTTTTTATTAAAAAATATAAAAATATATCATATAATAAATATGCATTTGGATCGAATATTAAATGGATCGGATACGCATTTACTATATCCATATTCATTTATAATCGGATATGGATAATATCCGCTTTAAACGGATACGGATAAATTTTGTATAAATAAATACGAATGCGAACGGTAAACAACTTTTCGAATATCCATTTATAGCTCTACTCGGATCTAGTTTTAGACACTAGTAATGTGATTACTTAAAAGGGTGTTTGGATTTGTTTTCAAATCCATTTTTCATCATTTTATTATTTGAAAATGAGCCATTAACTTTTCCGCATTTTTAAATAAATTATAACTTATTTTTATTTCAGATTCTCAATAATCTTTGTATATTCTCTTTCTATTTTTATCATTGTCTCTCTCCATTTACAATTTACTAAATTTTATATAATTATTTATTTTGTTTAGACAATTTATTCAAATCTAAATTCAATTTCTAACTAGCTTTTGTAAATTTTCTTAGGGCTCGTTTGCTTTGAATGATATGATTAGAAGTGATTTATAAATAAATGGATATATTTGATGTCCATTAGGATGAAATATTTTAATTTTATGTTTGGTTGGTAAAATTAATATATAAATAAATTAAAAAATAATATATAAATTTACTATTATAAGTTTGATACTTTTTAATAAGTTTTTCATAATTTCCTCATTCTTTCCCATTTTTAGGAACAAGATTTAATTGGAAATAAGATAAAAAAAAATAGGTCCTATTTGATCTTCATAATTCTAATAATATCAAATCAAGCAATCCTTCCTTTGATCCATTTTTCAAAAGCAACAATAAATAATGTGGAGTTTAGGATTTATCAATGACTTATATCAATTGAAACAGACATTAAAAAAGACTTGATTAAGTATGTATCATACCTAATCAATTCAAACAGACAAGGCCTTAAAATATATGCTTTCGTATGAGAAGTATTTATCTGCAATATGATTGGATATGTCAACTGGTAGTTTTGTGACCATTTTCTAAGATAAAATTGCTTGTTGTGCGTGCCCCTGGCATGTTGGTCATGGAACGACCAAGACTTCCTGAAATTATTCACAACGTATATGTTATTAATTATGAGAGAAGAAAATAAAAATAACGTTCGGAGAATGGCTGTTTGGAAACCAGAAGGCTCACAGTTTGGTACTCAAAAGTCAGTTTATATCTTCTAATTCATTCTATATTTTATTTTATAAATACACGCAATTTTTTATAAAAATAATTCCTTCAAAATCAAAATTACTTTACATATATTCAATATATTAAAATAAAAGACAAAATACAAAATTCAAAATGCTCGAAAGCAGGGGTTACGTTCCGGACATAACTTTTTCCAACTCAAAGTTGGTAATGTAAGAGGGCATTAATTTGTTGTTACTAGAAGCGTAATACGTGGCCTTTGTCACATGTAGTGCTTGTTGAATGATTGATTATATGTCCTGTGGTCCACTTGTCAAGGACATAAAGGGTTGTGTTATTATCCTATCAACCTGCTACGGGTTTCCTTCCTGGTGGGTCAACCAAAAGGAACAATTCTACTCCTCAAAATGTAAAGGACCATCCACCCGAAAAAGTAAAAATTAGTCTGACTGCTCCTACAGTATTTACCAGCAGGAAGCAGCAGAGGTGCAAAAGCAATGACACATGATACATTGTTAAACCACAACAAATGCAAACGTCCTCAAGCACACAATGATTCCAAGCAACTAAATACATCAGATCAAGATACACATGCTAACACTAATACTGATATTAGTAGTTAGACTAAAATGGGCAAACACAAGTTGATCAAGAGTTGTCAATGATGTTCCAACCGGCGACTGCCCCCCAAGTGGACAGTCGGGTCAGGAACTAATTTTTGAGTCGGGAGATGAATCATCAGATGTGCATATCTTTTTCTCCACAGCTTCCCCAGGCACTTGGCTCTTGTCCGGCTGGGGTCTTGGATCTTTTTCAGCACCGTGGCTGCATTCCTCGTATCTGAAGCAAGTTACAAGATGATCATTTACTATGCCAGCCACTTGCATAAATGAATATACAACCGTTGGTCCTACACAGCGGAAGCCTCTCTGCATCAGATCCTTGCTTATCAGTTCTGATTTTGGTGTTTTAGCTGGTACTTGACGTGCATAACGGAACCCACTTTCTATTGGTTTGTGGTTTACGAAACGCCAGCAGTAGTAACTGAAGGAGCCAAACTCCTGCCGGATCTGCAACAAAAATTTGGACGCAAAAGTGAATAAATGCCCACTTGGAATAAAACTATTTTCAGTTTATGATAAGCAACCAATATCTTCAAGAAAAATTCAACATCTAATTTTCTTGAAGATGCACTCAGGATATCCGTATTTAAGTAAAGAAACAAATTCAAAAGTTTGATCATTAAATTGGTAAGATCCTATGAAGTGGAGGCTGAAAGTTTACAGACATTTTAGCTTAAATTTTTTATGCTTTTATGAGAAGTTTCAAAAGATGGATGTTTTGACTTATCAAGTTGTACCTTGAGCAGCTGCTTAGCATTCTCAATGATTGCACGGAGTTTTGGTTCAGAGAGCAATGTGCTGCCATGCACTCTCTTTGACAGAAATATCTCCACATCAAGATTTGCAATGGATGTTGGATTAAAATCATCAAAAAGCTTTCTGTAAAAGCAGCACATTAGAAGATCAAAACATGTAAGATGGATAGAGGAGTTCAAACACAAAGTTATGATACTAATGAATAGATCAAAACCTGAATATTGCCCTCTTGCTAAGAATCACTGGCCAGGAAAGCTCTGCCAATGCTTGTGATAAAACCAGCAGCTCAAATAGCTTGATATCATCATGAACTGGGACTCCCCATTCCTCATCATGGAAAGAAGTATAAAGTGGTTCTGCAGAGTAGGAGACCAAAATGAGTAGGGAGTTCTTTGAGGATCTACTCAGAGGCATATCAAGAACCCACATCAGTTGTGTTCTAGTTTATTTTACTCTTCACTTTACCTTCTTCAGTTGCAAGAATATGATAAATTAAATAGTACAAGATTTTGTACTGGGAAGGAATGAGCCTGATTGATAATCATATACAGGCCTGTCGAATTTTAAATTACAAAAGACTACCGGCATTATTATCAATATTTGAAAATATAAACAACCAACAACAAACTTCCCTCAGAGCTGGAAATTAAGGGGACGTGACCATAGATAGAGTTCTCCTAGCTTTAAGTTTCTGGTTATTGAATGACATGCAGCTATATAAAAATATTGGCGAAAGATTAGCAGACTTTGATTGGGAGTATTTTGGCAGAATTCTCATTGTTGATCCTGTCCATCAAATTCTGTCAAGTTTGGCGTCATTGCTCTTCTTGTTTTCTAGAGCAATACAATTATAACAAGAGGGCTAATTACCCAGACCCTTGAGGTTTAACCTATTTATTCAAAAACCCAAAGGTGTGACGAAATTATGAATACCTCTATGATGTTTTGCTCTTATATTTTCGAAAGTCTATTAGCCTTCGTCTACAAAAATGCTGACGTCATCGAAAATTTTGTGTGGAAATCCAAAAATTTCCCTTGTTACTGTTATGATTGTTTTTAGACAAAACACCCTTGTACCTATTTGTAATATTTTTCATACCACGGGGTGTAATTTTAATATTATTCAAATTACTCATTACACATTTAAATAGATTTTATTGTCAATAAAATTTCATAAATATGGAATAATCTTTAAATTCAAGCTAAATAATCTAATTAAGTTTAATTAAACTATTTATTAATTTAAAAAAATAAGTAAATTTAAAAAACTAAATATTAAATCCATCTCTTAACTAAAATAGTTTTTATAATTTTAAATTACATAATGATCAATAATATTAAAATAATAGTTATAATTAAAATAATTTAATTAGATTAAGTTGAAATTACTTACTCATTAAAAAATAAAATAAATAAAATATTAAAAAATATAATTAAATTTATTTAATTATAGTAAATAGAAAATAAATTTATTAATCGAATTACATATTAAATAATATTAAAATAATAAACATATATGAAATAATTTAATTAATTGAATTACTAAATAATAATCATATCTAAAATAAATAGATTATTTAGATAATAAATATATCTAATTAAAAATAAGATAGATAAAAATTTAAAATATTTTATTAACTCAAAAAAAATAAATAATGGTACACAAATCATTAATTTATTAATTAATAAAAATAAGGATGCACAAATCCACCCCACCCTTCCTCCCGCTCCCTCCCTCGCACCCACCTCCTTATACCTTTGGCCATGGCCGACGGCTGCTGCTGCAATGGGAAAATACCTACTACACATGGCTACCGTTGCCCTGAGCCGCCATGGTAGCGGGCGGCTATTGCCATGGTTGCCGTTATGACAGCCCATGGCCAAATCTAGCGGGGTCAGATTTGGCCAATAGGGGGAACTAGGATAAAGTGGTGGTGGGAGGTTATATTTTTTAAAAATTTTAACATATTTTTACAATTTTATTATGTGATATTATTTTTGTCATTTTCATAAAATTTTAAGGGCATTTTAATTATTTTGTAATGTTTAAGATCATTTTAAGCTTTGTGTATTTTTTTTATATTTTTTAAATATATTTAATTAAGAGTAAATTAGACATTACTCAGCGTTAAGGAGGTATTTGTAATTTCTCAAAATTTGTAGGCGCTATTATACTTAAATAAAATCTCGGGGGTTTGGGTAATTAATCCTAAGAAGAACCTAAGTTCATACAACCTTTTCCTAAATCCCTGGAAAAAAAAAAAAACCTTTTCCTAAATCCCATTCCCAGCTCTTAATTCCCCGCCGGCAACCATAGTTCGAGTTAACACAAATCTAAGTTTAAACTAGCGAATCCCCTCATAAAATCCCGCTGCTATTCCACCAGCATGGCATTAAACTGATCACATCAACTAAAAGGTTGAATTTACATCCGATATCAACTAATACAATAAAAAGCACAGCACCTGTTTTCGACCTGAATTACAGATAATTAAACACCTGACAACAATGAAAAAGCTGACAGGACAAAGTAAATTACAACTAATATAAAATCTGACGCAATCTTCTAAGAAGGTAAAAATAGTGGCGTGAGAAAAAAAAGAAATTACCAGAATTTCGCGTGATCCAATCACAACGTTTAACAGGAAGCGGGACCGCAGGAGAGAGTGTTAGAGCTTCAACTCCATGAGGCACAATTTTAGCAGCTTTAACAACGCCATTACTATTCTTTACTCTCCTCGAGCCCACACTTCTATCAAATTTTGCATTTGAGTTACTCGGCGACGACGAAGAAGAATCCGAAGAACTATCAGCTGAAACGTTAGACCTTACAATAGCCGTTGCAGCCGCGGCTGGTTTCGCAGGTGTCTGCCTAGTTAGTTTCGTAGGCTTCTCCGCGGGCTGCTTCGTCATCTCCTTCTTTCGCCTCTGTTCTTCGAAAACCCGGACCCGGTTTCCTGTTGGAGCCAGTATGGACCGGGTCTCAATGCCGGGTTTCTCAGCAGCCACAGACATTTTGCTGGTTTGAAAGCGCAGTTGATTGAAATGTAGCGTGGTTTGGCAGGGGTAAATTAGAGGAGATGTAGAGGGTAGAAATGGGAGGAAATTGTTGCAGAGGAGAGGGAAAGACGAAGAACTGAGAAGTAAACAAACGGTTTAAATAGTTGGGAACTGTTTGGTTGCAGTGACCGGTTGTACTGGTAGCCGGTGATTGTGATGACGTGGACAAATCGGGAAGTTGGAATTTAGTGTGGTGTCTCGATTTTGCCATCGAACAAATTTCAAAATTCAAACCTATATGCTCCTTCTTTCCCCCTTCCTTTAAAAAATTGAAAAAAACTAAAACAAAGAAACACTGAAAATTGTTCTCCATAAAGGTTCTTCCCACTATAATTAATTCTATAAAAAGTTTAGTGCTCGTATGGTTTTGTTTTCAAAAGTCATTTTTATTTTTTAATGAAAATAAAAAAAAAAAATTATTAATATTTCTCATATTTTTATAAATACTTTCATCTTCAAAATATTCTTTTAAAAAAACTCTTACACTCTTTTTCTATTTTCGCTTTTTATTTTTTTTATTAACATATGTAAGACTTTTAATATAAAGACATTACATTTTTTTAAATATAACTTATTTTTAATCTTAGATGATCATTACATTTTAAACAAAATAGTCAAACAATATTTCATTTTAAAAAAAATACTTTTGTAATTAATTTTTCACTATTTCTTTTCATTAGAAAATGAAAGTGCCTCCAAAAAATAAATCTAAACGGCCTCTTAATTCTCTTAAACTTAATTAATTTATCTACAAGTTCATTTCAAATTATACAACTAATAGTTATATTTAACCCATATATCTATAATAAATATGAGACTTTATTTCGTATAATTATATATTTAAATTTTAGAATAAAGATTAGGATATTAAAAGTTGAATGTGGCGTTTTAATTATTATTATTATTATTATTATTGTTATTATTATTATTCATACGTGCATACGCATACTAAAAATTGATTGGAATTTGAACACTAAATTTTACACATAAAAGTATGAAGATAATATGAGCTAATTGAACACTGGATGAATGTGAGCTTAAAATTAAAGTGTAGGAACTAAAATTCTTTTTTCAAAAAAATAGGTTTGGGATAAATTAAGAACGCAAAATGTTAGCAGGGGCAAATGTTGAAATTGTAAAAGGACAGTGGCCGTTGAGGGTGGGTTCGGTTAAGAGTCATATTCATATTGGGTGGAGAGGGGCTGTTTGGTGGCGAGTATTTTGCCGTTACGAAAAAGAATTCCGAGCCCCCACCCCCACCCCCACCCCACGATTTCACCAGCTCTCTAAAGTGCCACGGCAACGGCTAATATAACCCGGTCTTTGGATCACGTAGTCCCTGAACTATGCCCGGCTGAACCATCTCTACTTGCCTCGTGAAATTTAGTATAATTATTTTAGAGGAAAATGTGCCTACCAATCGTTTGGTATGCCTTTCCTTGTGTGGAATTAAATTGAAATTGCAACTCTGCAATTCTATAGAATTTTGAGCCCATGAATTATAATTTTATAATATCTTAATTGAATGGTTTGGTTGGACAATTGATTTAAACAGGGATTGGACTTGATTTTTCTTTTTAGTTTCTTTTTTCTAGTATTTTTCTTTTTCTCTTCGACTTCCCTCAGGAGCTATTAGACATATCAATCAGTAGAATTTTACTCTATCAAAATCCATGAAAATATAATTAAAATGACTTCACATGTAAAGGTACATCAAAATACATCAGATGGTAGGAGTTTTCAATGGGAAGAGTGATTATGTGTGTGCATTAGCAATGGTCTTATTTTGGATTATGAATAATTTGGAATTGACTAACATTTTGACAATATATATATATATATATATATATATATATTATTTGCTCACTTACGTAAGATATGTTCTTGTGCATTATGCAATATATTCTTTATTCGTGTGGGAGCTTTTTAATTTTTTTTGGAAATGTTAAAAACTTCATCGAGAGGAAGAATCACCACATAAAATTGTTATATAAAAGGGGGAGGATTGTTACTCCTTATCCCACGATTAGACAAAGATTTATCATTAAAAATATTTATAGACATTGATTAGGGAGGTCTTCGCACGAATATGAGTCCACCTCTGGATATGTTTCCCCACCAAATAATAGAAGTGGCAAGAAACAAATGTGTATCATTGTCGATATTGAAAGCTAGGTTTGCGACTTGTACTATCTGTGATACCGGAATGTGTTTGGTTAGAGGATATTTACAATTAGGTATGTGAATGATTTCGATATTCTCCTATTCAAATTCTTACTCTAATATACTCAAATAATTAGATTATATATTTACTTTATTCTACTCAACTTATAGATCCAATTAGATCCATATATTAAAATATCCAAATAATAGACCTTGAACTAAACCCCACCTTATCAAACCCAAGATCCATTGGGTCTAGTTTATTAGACCCAATTTTTGAATTTATTTTGACATGATTAATTTTTTTATATTTTTCAAATTTTCTTATTGTCAGTCAAAATACTAAAACTACCTAACATTTGAATGCTAGATTATTTTATTAATATTGGCTAATTTTTTTCGGCATATTTTAAAAAAGTTAACTCTACTTTTTTAATTAAAAAAGTATATATTTAATTTTAGTCGTTTAATTTATATATTTAATTTTTGGTATATTAAACAAATTAGAACCACAAGAGTATGCATCACTTTTCTCTTTTTTCCCCATATTATGTTTTTTTCTCTCTATTTTTCCTCTAAGATATTATTTTTTCTTTCTTTAACTTCTTTCTTTTCATTTTTTTGAAATATTATTATTTCATGTAATATATTCAATCAAATATATGTAAATAGTAGAAATAATTTATGCTATTACATTTAGTGAATATTTTTAAATATAAATGGAAAAGGAAAAGGCAAGGATGTCTTCAAATCATTCTTGAATAAGTTCTCATTTTTTTCAAAGAGAACATGTTTGATAAAATATAATTTTAAAAAATATTTTCAAAAAATAAAAAATTTTAAATAGTGCACCATGGTTTTTCATATTTTAAAAGGTAATATTTTATTTATAAAATATAAATAAAATAATGTGGACACACAAATACTAGACACAGTTTTAGCTTTAATATATGCAAAGCCTTCTCAATCCATAATGCATCAAAATGATTTGCATCAAGCACTAT
>JACGDI010005813.1:35143-59867 GCA_014898725.1 Jacaranda copaia
TCTCCTTCTCAAAGAGATCCCAGCCCGATACGACCTGTTTCCCTTTCCCACCGGCAGCTCTCTTGGGGACGGCTTCCACCAAATCAGTAGCAGCCCTCTTCTCTCGACGTGAGGAGGGGCTTGGCTCGGTGACCTCTTGGCGGGTCGAAGGAGCCTCCTCGATTTGCGGTGGCAGGACATCAGAGGTCAACCTCGCTGAAATTGCTTGCTCAGCGGCACCTTCTGGTCGGACCCCTTGTCATCGAGCTTGCGACCTCATGGCGTGGAGCTGAGACTCGTTTCGACTGCAGACCATTATGTCATCTCGATCTATATGAATGAACAGATTAAGGGTGAGTACGGAAATTAGACAGAACACAATCAATGCAATAAACATAAGACAATCAGTGGCGTTAGCAAAGAACTTCTACCTAAACGATCGCCCGTAGGTAGGTCAATCATGGCTGGGGATAGACCAGCCAGCACCAAACACCCTTCCTCGACTAGCACGGAGGCCTCTATTTGCTCGGACCCGATCAGGTCTCGAACGAAGGTGTTGGGCCAACTGGGCCTCAAATTATTGGGCATCTCCACAAGGCCCCTCCGCTAACCCCCCAGAATGGTCAACACCCTCGGCCCTCGGATATAGAGGAAGTATTTTTTCCATTCTTGATCATATGAAGAGGATGGGGTTATCAAGATATTCTTATGGGGTCGAGCGGTCAGATAATAAAAATTGAACTCTTCCCTACTACCCGACTTTTGGGATATCGGGAGATGAAAAAGATTGGAAAAATTGGCAAAACTAGCCTGCTGGTCGAATACAAACATCAGAACGGCAAAACTATACAATGTTGCGAAGCAGTTCAGCAAGAGCTGGGTAATACAAACCCCTAAACCTACGAGGAGGTCGATTATTGGCTGTGCTAAGGGAAACCTCAAACTACACTTCAGCCCCTCCTCGAACACTGCTATGTACTCCCAAGGAGGTCAATGTATCCTACTCCCGGATCCTGAGGCAACCATTTCAAACTCATCCGGAATGTGGTAAGTCGCCCTAATCCTTACCAAATCCACATTAGTTATTTTGTTACGGATTTTTGTGTAATAATTCGGGGTAAAAAATTAACCTCGGCTCACAGGCACATTCAAAGGCCCGGCTTCTCCCTCAGATACTACTCTAGCCTCTTCACGGGTGGTGTCTCTATCGAAACTACTGGTTTCACTATGGAAAGAACTAGAGGGGGCAATACCCTGAGTCTCACTACCCTCACTCCTACGCGTCATACTCTCAGAACTATTGCTATCCGAGTTGGTATTACCAGACATGTTTCTGCAAAATAATGGTGAAAAGTAACGCAGAGTTTACAAACACTTACAGAGTTAATCTGGAAGCAGAAAGTAAGCAGGAAGTTCTTCAACAATGGCTGGAAACTACTTGATACTCAGAATTGTGAAAGTAAGAATGAATGGGTTTCCTCCCCTATTTATAAGCGAACGTGCACAGAAATCCGTACAACTACCATAATGATAGCTTGTTTAGTACGCTTTGTTTCTTGTTCCAGCCCGCTTCGTACTCCATTCCTACGTGCTTCATATCCTGTTCCTGTCGCTTCGTATCCTGCACAGTGATAGCTACATTAAATGAAAAGTAACCGCCGCAGAACCCTGGTTGATAATTTAAAAACTCGAGTCGAATTTATTACCTGGCATAGTTGAATGTAAACTCCCAGCTCCTTATCGTCGATGGGCTCAATCAGGATCGGGAGTTGGGGGGACTCATGATATGGGATAGCCCAGCAGGCCTAATAGGCCCTTCTACAAATGAGACAGCCCACGAGGCCCAACGTGATACAGTATAATTCAGTAGGCCCAACAGGCCCAGATTCAGAAGAGACAGCCCATGAAGCCCAAACAGCCTGGTCGACTAGTATCGACCCCGTATGGTAAGCCCCACGGTCGACCCGTATCGACTTGAGGGCCGCTTCCAAACTCTTATCATCCAAGTCTGATTGACATGAATCGACCTCCGGTTGTAAGTGGGACAAGTTAAACCTTTCAGTAATGATTATACGTGGCAGTGGATGTGATTGCTGCCAACGGATGTAACCGCTTCCAACAACTCTGACAACCCTACCAACAACTCTGGCAGAGGCGCGCTCCTACTGATATGACTATCCAGAAAAATAGGAGATTGCGCCACCTGGCACAGCCCCAAGATCTGGGCAGAAAATGACTACCAAACCCCCGTCATGGGAAAAATCCAAGTACACCTGATAAGGGTACTTGGGTAAAATCACACCCTCATCAGATTATAAATTCTACAAGTACCACCACGCTCAAGGTAATGCAATTATACTATTCACTACATACTTATTCTATACTTTTCGTTCTACCGAAAATCTGACTTGAGCATCATAGTGCTTTAGCCGGGGCACCTCGGCTAGTTTACGTTTGCTCTTGGTTGCAGATCTCAAGCCCAATAACATTCAAATCCACCGGAGTTCCGGAACGATAAGCTCTTTGCAGCATCAATTGGATACGTATATTGGTATTGTACTATTATTATGGACTAGGGTAGAGTAAAACCTTATGCTCATTGACAAGCCTATTTACAATGTTTGGGTATAATAAGCAATTATATATCTATGAGCTTTGATCATTTATTATGATAGTAAATCAGCGTTTTCTTGTTAAAAAGACTCAAAATATCATGAAAAAAACCAAACATATAAATGTTTAATTCAACTTTTATTACAGATATAGTTAAAAAGAAGGATGTCACACTTATGCCTACGCATATGATGGTGATGATTTCTCACTGAGTCAATACTTGGAAATATTTTTATGAGCACGTAAAAATCTCCAGGCATGTAGAATGAGATTGAAATTATGCATGAAAATGATGCTTATTGAATTCTATAATGACTACATATTATCTATGCGTTTATATCTTCAATAGTAAAGATATCAAGTAAAGATTGTCACTCTCACATGAGCAATCACCCTTCAACAGCAAAGGTATATCAGACAAGTGAAGATTGTCTCTCTTACATGAGCAATCACCTCTAACTTTAACAGTAGTGCATTGATTACGCTACCTAAGTCCATTCTCAAATATACCCAGACAATTAAACTCCCTAAGGATAGACTACTGCTTGATATCGTTAGGTGAGTTATATTAATTTCCTTTGCTGGGAAAAGAACATACATACTTGTTAATATATCCGCACTGTTGTTGTTTGATTTTGATTGTGTTGAGAATCAATAATTGCCGATTATTCGCTTCGTGCTACTCTTTGGTTCGTGTGTTGAATTTGATAATCTTTCTAAATTGTTCTTTTTTTCTGAAATCCTTGATATGTTATTATTCCAAACTCTCTCAATCTTGCTTAAATGTAGTTTCTTTTCTTATATATATATATATATATATATATTAGTACATATGTCACTTCCATTTGACCAGTTCTCTGTTAGAAACTGTTGTTCATTTATGTCATGTTGACCTTCGATTTGTGCATTGCTCTAGATAGTCTAGATGTACTTTTTTTCTTCTTTACGTGAGATTTTTGAGCTGTGCTTATTTGAATTCCTACCAATTTTGAGCTGTTGAATTCTGAAACTGAATATCCTTTTCATACAAGTTTTGAACAAATAAAGTGTTTGCAAAATTTATCACACATTGCTTTCATGGTTTTTGATTTACATCATTTCACTTTGAAATGGCGATTGTGTGTGAAAATTGAGAAATGAATTTCAAGATATATTTTTCATTATCGCCATGATTGTTATCTGGAAATGAGTTTGATGTTGATTATCTAGTTACTGTTTATCATAGCGAAATGACATGTTAAGTGAAATGATGTTGGATGCTTATATCACATTAATTACTGGATACCCTTGATGGTGGGCCTTGGGATCGGCTTCGGGAGATGGACTAGGAAATGGATCGACAACGATCGATTTCTAGTTGATATCCTTTTCAGTACATCTGGCTTCATAGTTAGCTGGAGGTAGCTGGTTTTGAAGGGATGAGGCATGTAGCTAGCTATGACTATTAGTTTGGTTAATTATTCAAGCCGATCACTCGGGATTTGCAGGATAAGGATTTTCAAGTTTTTGGAAAGTGGAGGGATAAGATAAGAGAATCACCAACATCAAGTTTTGCCAAAATGTTATTGATACATTATCGATTTCAGTAAGCTTTGTTCTCTGTTGATTTAGTACTTATGTAATTATCATCATTCTGCATATTTGTGTTGCTTATTTGTTAACAACTTACTAAATCATTCAAACTTACTTTGTTTGTATTGACTCCTCCCATTTTTTACCCCGATGAGAAGGAACGACGAAGATAGACTATACTACGAGACATGCAAGGTAATAAACCCAATGAATTTATGGGTATACGACTTGTAGCTTGTCGAGTTGCTAATGTGAATATGACAGGTAGGTTTTGGAAATATTAAGTGTGATCTATGATACTTTGGAAACAAGTCAAACTGTTAATGGACGTCACTTGTGGAAATTAAATATTTTAATTTTTATTTGAAAGGTATATTTTCTGTTATCCAAAAAACTTGTGGTATAGATTTGAATAGCACCTCAGATGGGAGTAGCCGCCTTGCGGCCGGGGCGCTACTTATGATTTCATTAATAATTAGTATTTATTATTAAATATTTTCTTCCAAATAATATATCATTTGCTAATGTTAAATTTATATAAATATAAATTTTAAAATAACTTACCAATTAAATTAATTACACATCATTTTATTATATCCACATATCAATTATTACATATATATATACATACATATCATCCAACAAAGATATGCATACATATCTAATATACGACATAAGAAAATCACTTTCACCCTATAAACCTAATAAAAAAACAATTGATTTGACATGTATAGTAAAATTTGTCTTCCTCCAAAATATAAAGAAATAAACAACTCATTCTCAAATATTTTCTTGTTTTCTCAAAATAAAAAGAAATACTTGGCATTTTCTCCATTTTTTTTCCAAAAATCCATTCTTCTAAAATAATTTTGTAGTTCACTATGGTTGCTACATTATTGTTATCTCTAATATAATAATGTATTTATTGATTTTTTATAGGGCATCTTATTTAAGAATACCCAATCTAACTTTCATTTTGGGGTTTAGTCCCCATCCATCACTATTTTCTTTTGAACTCTCCATATCAAATTTGTATTTTAAGTTCACTCACCAACCATCTAAATTGATAAAAATACCCTCATTTTAGTTTTTTTTAATTAGTTGATAAAGTCTCTTAATCGCTTTCATCGCTTTCTTGCATTTCTTCTCTGTTTCTCACCAAAAATTTGTACCTTTCCCTTCTTTTCTTTTCTGCAATCGCTGATTATATATTAGCATGAAGAAAGCATAAGCTTTCTCCATTTTCATATGGTAAAACAATATTTTTGCCTTTTATTTGTTTATAGCAGTATTCTATTTTTATTTTTTATTTGAGCTTCAAAAATATTATGTAATGGGAAAGAACTTCAAATTTAATTATTTGAGAATTGCATGTATAATGACGACCTCTATATTATGTCAATTTGAGAAAACATGAATTTCATAGAGTTGTGTTTCTAACTTAAAAAAAAATGGTGTGGAAAAGCAAGCAATTTCTGAGTAATGGCCTGAGGTAATTCCATGTTTCCTTCAACTGTTGAAATCCTATCTATCCAGTTTTTTCCTCCTTGCTATTTTTTTGGTCTTCTTGTGAGTGATTAACTTTCTGAAATTTTAAATCTTGTATTTATAATAGTATAAATATTTGTAAGAGTTGTGATTGCAAATAAAGTCTTGAACTTTTGTGTAACATCCCAGAATTTGAATTCCATGAAAAAAATTAAAATAAGATAAGTATAAGTCTCAATTTTAACAAAATACTTGTTAAATTAAAGAATTAAATCATAATTAAATTGCTAATTGGATTAATTAAGGCCTGAACATAAATATTAAAAGTTAAAGGACTAAATATTAATTAAATTTGAGACTCAATTACACTAAATCAAAAATATTAGGGGTTAATGTAAGCAAGTTAAAAGTTGAAAGACTTCAAAATAACTAAATTTGGACTTAATTGCCCATAAATAAAAATGTTAAGGTTCAATGTGGAAGAAAAAAAAATTGGAGGATTTAATTGAAACCTAGGGACCAAATTGAAGGCGATGAAAATTTTTAGGGGGCAAATTAAAGTCAGTTAAAAGCTTGGGGTTCAATTGAAAGACTTGAAAAAATATATTATATATATAATTGGGGACAAAACTTTATTTAATTTTCAAAATATACCCTAGCCCCACCCCAACCATGAATGGCCGAAAATTGGCTGCAAAACCAAAAACCGACACTGGGATAGCCTCCTCTTGTTGAAAAGAACCCAACCACACCAAACTTGACCTAAAACATCGGCGAAACCTATTAGCAGGCTTGGTGGTTTCATCGCTTCTAGCAGTAGAAATGGTCGGGAACTAGAGTGCTCTTGGTCATGAGCTCAAGGGCAACACAACAGTACCTTCAACTTGGAGTTCCAATTGGCGATAGTGGAGGAATTAAGGTGGCGGCATCACGACAGTGCTAGGGTTGCGTCGCTTGTTTGAACAACCAATTAACGGCCTAAATGGTGGTGTTTGTTAATATTAATTTAGGGGTTCTCGTGGGCTCGACGAGGTGGATCTTTTGGTTGGGTTGGCTCGCACTCAAGCAGCAGTGGCGCTCCTGTAAGTGATGAACAGTTGATAGGGAATCACAATCTGGACTTAGTGGGACTAGTTTTGGTACAATTCAAATTTTATCAATTAATTTAACTTTTGTTTGTTTGTACTGAAATTGGAATATGTTTGGGTCGAAAGGTATTTTTATTTAGGGAGATTTAAATCTAATTATTGAATTTTTGATCATGATTCTAGTTCTTAACCTTGGTTTGGCATTGGCTCAGCTAGACGCTAATAAATCTGATTGACTTAGTTAAAGAATTAAGGAATGGAAAGCATAAAATAGCAAGTTAAACCTAAAACGCTACCTAACAACGTTTAGTAAATCGATTTGATGGGATTAAGAAAACCTAGAACAACCCAAGCCATCTGTATGACACTGATTAGAAGTAATTCTATAGTATTGTGCTTTAACTAGGTTTAGATGGCAAGGATGTGAGCAATAGAGAAGTATCGTTGATCAAGAGTTACGAGGTGAGTTTGTATTATTGAGAAAGAATACATATCTCTTATTATGCCTTTGTTGCCTAATTTTGTTTGTGATAAAGTTCAATAACTGCAGTTGTTCATTCTATGTTGTTCTCCGGCAATTGTGTTGAATTTGACAGTTAGCTTGAACTGCTCTTTCTTGTTTGTAGTCCTTGAGCTGTTATTATCCAAATTCCCAATCTTGCTTAATGTAAATTCTTCTCTTATGTATATGTATTAGTAAATATGTTACTTCTGCTTGACCATTTCTTTGTTAAAAATTGTTGTTCATTTATGCTATGTTGACCTTCGATCCTTATTGCTCTTGATAGTCTATTTGGACTTTTCTTCTTCTTTACTTGTTATTCTTGAACTATTCTTATTTGAATATTTTTGCCCATTTTGAGTTGTTGCATCCCTGAATTGAATATCATGATTACACAAGTTTTAACAAAATAAATTATTTGTAAAAGTTCACCACACATCACCCCATATGCTGACTACTACTCCTGTTTGACTATGATTTATGTTATCTTACTTGAAAATGGTGATTGTGCATGAGAATTGAAAAAATAGATTTTGAAATATATTTTTCTATAATCGCCACGTCTACTTGGATTGAGCCTCATGTTGCTTTACTGATTACTTGTTTATCATGATAAATTAATGTATTAATTGAAATGCTATTGGACGTGTTGCACTACTCAATATTTGATACCTTTAGGGGTGGGCCTTGGGATTGGCTTTGGGAGATGGCTGACGGTACGGGCCGATGGTGATCAATTTCCAACTAATACCCCATTGATTTCAATTTAGCCTCATAGCCAGTTGGAGATAGTTGTCTACGAGAGGATAAGGTATGCGACCAGCCATGCCTACTATTTCGTCAATTGTCCGAGTTGATTGCTTTGGAATTAGAGGGACAAGGATTTTTATGTTTGTGAAAGTGGATGGATAAGGTAGGAGAACCACCATCAGCGAGTTTTACTAAAATATTATTGATTTATTATTAAATACAATATATTACTCTCTGTTGATTCAGTACTTATGAATTCGTTTCCACTCTGTGAATTTGCGTTACTCCTTCAATGATAACTTGCTAAGTCATTTGTACTTACATTAGTTGCATTTTTTCCTTTCGTTCTTTAACCAAAATAAGAAGGAGCTACAAAGATAGACTATACTATGAGATACGTGAGATAATAAACCCAATGAATTTATGGGTATATGGATCGTAGCTAATTGAGTTATTGATGTGGATATGGTAGGTAGGTTTTGGAAATATTAAGTGTGATTTATGATACTTTGGTAACAAGTTAAACTATTGATGGATGTCTCTCGTGGATATTAAATATTTTCATTTCTGAAAGGTTTATTTTCTCTTATCCAGAGAGCTTGTAGTATAGATTTGAGTAGCACCTCGACTGAACAAGCCCCTCCTGATCAGGGTGCTCCATTTGTGGTTGCTCTAGAAAAATAGATTCATTTTAGTGGAATTGCAAGATTTCCAAGGAAGTGGCTACTTTGGAAAAAGTTATTTGACACATACTTCTATAAATAATTTCTCATAATTATGGTGTTTTCAGATTTTTGACAGACATAACAGGAATGTTGTTGCAGTCTTTTCAAGGGATTATTGTTAAACTATGTTTTGGGTGTCATTCCTCATGCGCTTGGGTGAGATGAATTGCTTCTTTAGTTCTAATTTGTAAATTAATACTGGAGTACTAATGCTTTAGTTATCTGATATACACAATTGTTGAATAAAAGTACTTCAAATTTGTGTTTAAATACTTTATTTTTATATGTGCGTATTTCATAACTGAAAAATTGTGCTCTATATTACATAAATAGTACTATGTATGAGTGTTTCTTACTTACTTGTTGAATTACCTAAGTAAATTCTTGTGTAACAAGCCAAATCGTGGCACTTAGAAAATGGAACAATAAACTAAATGATATTTAAAATGTATAAAACTGATTTTGTATACCATAAATGTAATATCTCATTTCAGCAAAACAATACTTCATTTTTGTATGTAAATACTTGACTTCAGAAGATAAGTACCTCATCTTCAGCATCTAGTACTACATTGGAGTAATTCAGTACTTATTTGTCACGTGACCTAGTTTATCTCAATTTATTTTGAAGCAATATATAAGACTATCCAAAAATAATAAAATCATGTATTCTTCAATTAATGATTGGAACAAACATGTGTTCAAATGGTTACAAACACAATTATTCGTGTAAAGTACCAATATTGATGATAAAACGTCTCATTTGGATGTCAATATTGTAGGAAAAAATAAAGTTTCATAGTTATACCAATATAATAAGGAATATTTAAATTGGATGATGCCTAAAATGTATAAAATTGATATTGTAAAATACTAAGTAAGCACCTCATTGAAGCAAAATAAATACTTCACTAATTATTTAACATTATACTTTATTATTGAAAAAAGATACTTCATCTTAAGAAAATAGTACCATAATAGTGTGTTTTAATACTGTGAGAAAGTGCCACTTATGTTATCTTTTCCAACTAGTTTGAAGCATCATTATAGGTGGTTAGTGTATCATATTAATATCAATTTGTGGCACAAATAAGGTCTCATGACTATATTTGTCCTATGACTAAAAAAATCATTTCATGATCATCAACAATAACTTAAATAACTAAATTTAATATAATTTCAAGTGTATTTGAAAGTATACCATATTTATCAAATTCAACACTTCATCACATAAAAATAATATATTTTTTCTAGTATCTAGAACTTAAATGTGAATTATTATACCGGATTTTCATAATCAAGTGTGCCTATTGAGTGTTTTTATAATCTATTTTTCTTTAGCTAAATTTACCCTTGATTGATGGTGAAACAACTATAAGACTGACATATTCATGTGAGGTTCATTAGTTCTTGATGGTGGTGTCGAAAGGATACACTTACCCTATTCATCAATGGTTTATACTAGTACAAATGAAAATACAAATGGTTGGATGAGGCTATTTATGTTTACAACCATTTGCGTACATACTATCACAACAATTATTTAACGAAAATATGATTTTAGTGCATTAGAGTGTCTTATGTGTTGTTTCATAAATCAAATTGAGATAAATTGGGTAAAAGGAAACGCTAGTACAAAAATGCATTATACAAGTACAGAACAATGTGAATTAAGTACAAAAAATGAAAATTCAAGTACATAAAACAAATAAAAATGGTATTTTTTTCCTCAATTTGTAGTATTATTCATAGTAAATAAGAGTTTTAAGTTTAAACTTGTCTTAATTTGGCCACGATCTTCTGATCATGCAATGGTTAGATTAGGCCGAATTGAACTTGATCTTCTATGTGTTGAGAATAATACCGAAAATCCATGAAAAAGTACCAAATATTGGCATTTATGTATTCCAGAACTGCTATGTACTTAATTTGCCAACATTGTACACTTATTACGCATGTTTCTATACTTGCATTTCTAAAAGCCGAGAAGCGGCTCAACTCAATGTGTGGAACAACACATAAAATATATTAATGCAACAAAACTGTGGTTTATTGAAGAAATGATCGTGATAGTACGTGTTGAAATGATTGAAAACTTAAATACCCATATCCAACCACTTGTGCTTTCATTCATAGTAGTATATTCTTTATATAACTTTAGATAATTTTCACATCTAGATATAGCTTTTGGAGTGAATTGGGCCCATGGTCCATTATAAGATACTATTGCGTTAAGATTTTTGTTTCTAATGTACTTTGCATTTGGATTCTTCACCAAGTACCGCAATTGACAATGTACTTTACGTTTGGATTCTTCACCAGGTACCACAATTGATGAGGGCATTGCTTATGGCCTCATGATGTTGGCTTTGGCCTTTAATTATAAGGACCAAACTTGTTGAACTATATCTATATTAAATACTACATCCATATTGATGGGTCCAAGTTAGACTGCATCATCTAATCCACTTGGCAAATGGCAAATGAGCATATCTAATACCTCAGTTTACTGAAGAATGTTATGCCATCAATGTGCTGTAATACCCCTTATTATGACTAAAGTTATTTTAGAAATCTTTTTCTCTTTATGTAAGGAAAAAAAAAACACTATCTATTTTTATTTTGGATCATCTATTTTCCTCCTATAAAAATTGATAAATGTCTTAAAAATTCTTAAACTCGTCAACTTATTATTCTATGTTAGCATGGTAAGAAAAGAATAAATATTGATTTGAGAAGTGGTTTAGCTTTATGGATTGATGCCAATTTGGTGGGAATCCATAGTTTCTATGGAAATGAGGAGGGAAACAAAGTGCAAAAGGTTATGAATATGGGGGAATTCCACATTGAATTTGAGACTGATTATGGGAGAATAAGTGGGAGTATAAAAGGCTTTTTTGTCTTATACAAGACCAATTATCCCACATTGAAAAATTTCCCAATAGAAATGCACCTTATATATGGTTCAAGTATTGGTGCTCAAAAAAGTATCAATTAAGGGACTTACAAGGGAGTGCCCACACATGCGCCACTACCTATCCAGGCTTCGGCTTTAGGGTGAATTGTCTAGACCCAATCTTATTTGGAATTTAAATTTAAAACCAAATTTAAAAATTCAAAAAGTTAAACCTATTTTTAAGGTTGTAAAACAGTTTTTGCAATTTTAGAAATTGCTAAAAACGTTTCTAGAAGTACAGGTTCATTGCACCTAGTCTAGAATGAATCTGGGTGTGTTTATACACCTACTCCAAAATGCATTTGGACCAGAATGAACCTAGATAGCTTTCTAACTCCTCCCTCATGCCTATAAAAACCTACTGCTGCAAGTAGAAATATATAACACCACTTACAAACTCTTCTCAGTTCTCTCTCTTTCTTTCTATCTAGTAGAGTGTTGCTTGTCAGAATTTTGACAACTGAATGGTGATAGAGGTGAAGCTTTCTGGAGTGCATCAGAAAAGCTTTTGGATTATCTTATTTTGGAGAAAGTTTCACTTGACCCTTTGCATTGGTAGGGGTAATAATTTCTTCAAGGAAAATTATTATTTGCTGATTCAGTATAAGTTCTATTACGATACAGAACTTTGAGATAAGTTCTCAATTTATAATATTGACTTAGTTATTTCTATTCTTATATTCCAAAATGGTTGTTTGCTATTGGTTTATGCTTGTGTTAAACTGAATTGCAACTGAATTATTTGAACACATGTTCTATTGTATGCTATTTTCTGAAAATATTTGTTATATCCTTTTTACAAACACTACCCTATGATTATAAATTGACTTGTAATTATGTTTCATATGTAGTTTATAATCTGTGAATTTTACAACAAAACTTACAAACTCATTGTGTTAAAGAAAAGATTATGGCCGCTTCATATAAATATAAAGTTTGACCATTACAATGGATAAATGGGCAACTAAAACAACATAAAGATACCATAAATTCAATATAAGTAGGCCGAATCTAATATATATATATATATATATATAAAGTAAAATGCTTTCAACCTTATTTAAAGAAAATTTATTATGTGGCAATGATGTGGATAAGTTACTTTTATCCCTTTTTGCCATCTTAACATTTCCCATATATAATTTGCTATAAAAATAAATTATTCTATTCTTAATAGGTCAATCTATATTATCTGATTTTTTGGTAACTCCATATTTAATGATGGTGAATACTTAATGTATTTATATATACAATCTTACATATTAAATTCTATATTTATCTCTCTCTCTCTCTCTCTATATATATATATATATATATTTAAGCTTTTTGGTTTTTTGAAAAAATTGGGTCGGTTCACTGGCTGGTTGACGGTCCGACCGGCCGGTCCAATTCAATTTTTTAAACAGTGGTGTAGACACACATATATATACATATAATTTTAATATGCAAAGAAAGAGGTTAATTTTACCTTAATTTGACATTATTTTTTTATTATATATAAAATAAAAATTATATACACAATTCTTATCTTAGTTTAATATTTTCTAAATTACATTTATTCTATAATTTAGTACTTTAATTAAGTTAAATTCCTTAATTTAAGCTTATAATTCCTTACAAGTAACTCATACTAGAAATAATCGAAAGATGCAATTCATTAATATTTAAATATGCCAATCATTGTCTTTCTTTTTTCTTCAATTCTCTAGGATCATAAGTTTGGTGAGCTAGACTATAATTTTTTTGAATATTCATGTATTTTGTCATTTATATAAAGTTTTCTAATATTAATAATTTTTTATGTTTATTTGGAAGGTTAATTTATAAAAGCAATTTAAAGTCTTAATCACGTGGTAAGTTAAACATTTTATGTTCGACTAGCTATGTTAATTGATCAATTTTTTTCATTTTTATTTCATGTTATGGATTTTTTTTACCCCATAATTTGTTTGTTTTTATTATTTTGTTAGTTTGATGTTTTGGTGATGGTTTATGGTTGGTGTTTTTTTTTTTAGTGATTAGGTTAATATATATCATCAATATTTAATTATGCTTAAAATTAAATAAAAGAACTTTGGCAAGTCAGAATTTTTGAGTCTTCGATTTTAAATTTCTTTGCTTTAAGTTTGTTTTGTTCATTGCCTATAGAGTCATTCAACTATTTGTATAAATTCTTTCATTATTATGTATTTAATTTTGGTATATATTACACACACACACATGTATATATATATATATATATATCTTAGTGTATGTGTACCTCTTTGTATTAATTTTGGCAATTCAAGTTCTAATAAGTTTGTAAATATATATTATAAATAATGATATTTTTCAAGTCTCCTTTAATTATGATTGATCTGACCTCACTTTAGGTTAAAAATACCATTTTGTTACATAAGTTTTTATTCATTCTTTTTTTTTAGTTAAATTTTATTCAATTTAGCTATACTAATGTACTGCAACTATCCATTTTTTTTTTAAAAAAATACTTTTTTGATATCTATGTAATATATATATATATATTTGATTATAGATAGTAAAGATTTTATTTTATTATTCTAAAAATTGTTTTCCTTTAATGTATAATTTTTTGTAGGTAAAATATGAAGATTTGTAGGGAATGGTGCAACTCCAAAAAACATTTGAGTTGATGATCATAAGCCTCATTCATATAAAATATTATTACATATTACTTATTTCAATTATCAAATAGTTTGTAATAAAATTTTTGTTAGTTTTTTTTTCCAAAGTATTGTTATTGTTTAATATTTGTAATATTATAAAAAAATATAAATATCTAATTATAATGAAAATTATTGCTTGGTGCAATGCACGGGTTAAAAGCTAGTATTTATTAGAAATAAGATGGTCAAATATTTATAAAATCATAATAAAATAATTGATGAGGCCATAAATCTAAAATAAATCAAAATAATAGGCTCATTACTTGTAATATTAAAATACATAATAAAATAATTATCTGTTAAAAATAAAATAAATTGAAGAAATTTTAACGTTCACTTCCAACATAAATAACTGTATAACCTTAAGTTTATTTTTTTAAACTAAATACAAATAAAATAATATGACTTTATCCACTGAAAAACTTTTAAATGGAACTTTCGAAGACAGGGGCCATCTTTGATTTAGGAACCTTACAAAAGAATCGAATTTAATCCAATCTTTAGTTGATGCATTGCCAATTTCCACCCCAATTCAAATATCATAAAACATGTGTTATAATTTAACTATCAAGGGAATTTGTTAATTGACTTTCCTAACTCTCTATTATGTTTGTTTTTCAAGCGCTAAAATCTCTTAAAATTTTGGATGAGCGGAGAGAAGGGCCAAGCCCCTGAATACAGTACACTGATCTAACCCAATCATGAACAAGAATTAATTATTTAGTCCTAAATAGAGGTGGGTACATGAAGTTATTTAAATATTTTAACAATTCAAGTGTATGGTATGCCAAAAAATGAGATAATGAATTAAAGAGATACATCTCACTTGAGCATGTTACATACATTTAACTTCAATTAGCATTTGTTTATGCATTTCTCAATAATTCACCATAACTTGATTTCTTGTTGGTTTAAGGGCCAAACATTTGGTTTTATTTTCATTTCCATTATTTTCAAATTTTGAAAAGTTAATTAGTGAAAATGAGTTAGTATTTTAATAGATTATTGAAAAAATAATGATTATGTTGTGTTTTGTAAATTGTAGATCGAGAGAGATAAAAGTAATAAAAGAGAGAGAGAGGGGGAAGATATATAGGTTATTTTGAAAAAAACATATAAATTATTGGGGAATGTGTTTTGAAAATAATAATAAAAAAGATATTGGATAAAAATATATAAAAAGTAATGTGTTTTTATTTTTAAATAATAAAAAATATTAAAATGAGGTATGAAAATGAAACCAAATGACCCCCAGTAAATGAGAATATGCACTGGAGAAGGTTGACATTAGCAGTGATTTAATGTTTTGAATCATAGATTTTCATACAAATTATGCACATACAAATTAATTATGCATCGATCTATGCCCAACATAAGAAAAACATACGCACACATATTTTTGGAATTCGTAAATTAACAAACATAGGTGATGCGGCTTGAAGCTGCTTATAGAGAAAATGAGAATTGTATTATTGGTGAGTCGACCAGGGAGGTCGAGTACTCAGGATGGTGTATAACTTTGGGCCTTGAGATCTGCAGCCACAACACACATTAAGCTAGTTGAGATGCTCTCGGCGAAGGCAGTCCGACGCTTAAGTTAGTTCTGATCGAGGTAGAGAGATCGAACAAAATATAGAGAATGTAAAATTTGTAGTGTATGGAACATTACCTTGAGCGTGGTTGGGCTTGGAGTATTTATAACTTTTTGTGGGCGTGATTTTACTCAAGTATCCCTATGAGGTGTACTAACTTTTTCCCATGCCAAGGGGTTAGGAGTCATTCCATGTTCATATCACAGTACTATGCCAGGTGGCTAAATTTCCTATTTTTCCGGATAAATCGTGGCAGTAGGGGCACGTCTCTGCCAAAGTTGTTGGCAGAGTTGTCAGAGTTGTTGCCAGCGGTTGCACCGGCTGCTACGTGTCATTAGTGTAGAGGGACTTGACCTGTCAGACTGATAAACACGACGGGGATCCGAGTGAACTTGAGGTCGATTCAAGTTGATCAAACTCAAATGCTCGAACGTTTGAAGTGGTCCTGAGGTCGATACGGGTCGATTGCAAACCCTATCAAGTGAGATCGATACCGATCGACCAAATAGATTTACTGTTGGGCCTCATGGACTTTCTCATTTGATGTTGGGCCTATTAGATTATTCTATACCAATAAGAAAATATATATATATATATATTTGTGCATAAAAAAAATTACACACTCGATACAATTAGAAAGAAAGCCACATGTATCACCATTTCCTTTATTGTTTAAAAAATGAATAACTTTTTAGTTATACAGTAACCTGCCAATTACGGAGCCACATAAAGAAGCATTTTGGGAAAAAAATTGGCACGCAAATCAAGAATTCGAGAATTCAGCACGTTTTGATTCGAGCTAAATACAGAAATTCTTCAAATTGATGATTTTTATTTTCTTCTTCTTTCTCAACTCTCAATTTCCCCACGATGGATTCCAAGTCTACGAGCCCTGATTGCAAACCCCATATCCCCGTGTCCCCGGCAAAACCCACCTCAAAGGACAAGGATTTCTTAACCCACCTCGAAGTTTACTTGGCTAAGCGAGACGGCGTCGACAAACTGTTGAAAATCTCGCGCTACGCCACCAAGATCATCCTCTCCTCCTCCATCCTCGCTCAAGAGCCACTCATCACCCGCCTCAAGTCGTTCGAATCAAGCGTCGGCGTCAGCCGCAAGGCGTTCCGTTTAGGCAAGTTCATCCAAGACGTCAACGCCTTGCGTACGACCCATTTCACTTCTCACTCTCACTTGAATTTTGTCCTTTATGTTATCGCCTATGGCGGGGAGGGGCTGTACTATTTTATAGAACAGTTTGTGTGGTTAGGAAAAGCTGGATTGATTGACAAGAGGCATTTGCCCGCGTTGCAGAATTGGAGCGCCTGGTGCGAGTTTGTAGGGTATTTTGGGAGCATCAGCTTGAAGGTGATAGAATTGAGGAAGATTGATGAAGAGGAGAGGTGCTTGGTGCCGAGCATCGATTTGGCCGTGCTGAGGGGGATTGAGTGTTGGGAAGAGCAGGAGAAGCTGAGGAAATTGAGGGAGAAGAAGATGATGAAGAGGCTTTCGGTGGTTCAAGATTTGGCTGATGCATTGATGGCATTAGCTGATATTAGAGATGGCAGAGGACGACTTTCTGCGCCGCCCTTGGTGTCTTCTGCCGGGCTACTTTCAGCAATTATTAGTACTCATAAAAACTGGGTTTCTTGCTGAAGTTTCTCAGGTATGGTGATGATTCTTCTGCTGTCTATTAATATTTAGCAATGGGGGAAAATAAGAAAGAATAATTAGATTTGTTAACCATTTGAAATGGGGCGATGTGAACCCGAAAGGAAAAAGATGGCTCTTTAAACTTAGTATCTGTAGTTTATAGTATTAATGAATAAAGATTATTTATTGTTTCACAGTATGAGCAAATTGAAGCTGTCCCGTTGTAGTAGTTCTCTTTCGAGTAATCATTGTGATCACAGCTTTTAACAATGGATATAACAGAGGCTATACTAGTGTCAGATTTATATGGAAATGGAAGAGCAGAGCTAGGAAACGAGAGAATGTAATATAAGTATATTCATGGATAGAAGATTTTTCTCTGACATATGTGATCCTTACAGCCTTTGCTTTGAAATCTAACTCTAACAAATTCGAATGTAAAGTGATTTTGCTTCTTCTTATTGCCTAGGAAGCACAACAATTTTTTGGCTCACTTATCATATAGATTATTTGATAACTTTGAGATTGCTAAATCTTTAAATCTTTGCATTTGCCATATTAATTTGTATTGTTTAATTAGTTTTTGAAAAAAATGATTAGATTAGTTATTATTACGCTAAGAAAAATATTCAAATTGATTGGTCAATCATAGGAAATGAGTCCTTAAATTGGAATAGAGAGAGTATTGTTACTTAGTTCCATGAAACATGAGTTTCTTTCTCTGGTGTATTCAGAGAACACTTTTCTGATCAATTTGAAAAATAGTTTATTGATTTGGGATAATTCTTCTTCACAAAGGAGTATGGATAAATGTGGTTGTGATATCTAAAGGATTACTTGAGTTGGGTGTCTGTTGGGGTTTTTATAATCACCAGGTTGTCTTGATCCCCATGAATGGTACTAAAAAAAGGATTACTTCTGTCAAGGGGATTTATTGTTGCAAACTGTGGAGAAAGGTCTATACTATCAGCAGAGCGTGATAGTTCTTATAGTGGTTTTGTGCAGAGTTGTGATTATTGACTTGATAAAATGACATTGTTTTCTGATAGTTAGGAGAGTGCCCTCTGATGTAACAGAATTGCATTACAAAATTCCTCTTTGTAGTTTGAAAATGTGGAGGGGGAAAAACTGTTATAGGGGACATACTGTTGGGGACTCTAGGCTACCTTCAATAAGCATTGTTGTCTTTCTCTAGCAGTTTCTCTGATTAGCTGTGTTGGAGTAATTTTTTGTTGTTTCTTTTGGCCACGCATAGTTCATAAGCTGTCTTAGTTCCTGCAATTTTGAATTTTGTATTTCTTGCCAGCAAATGATCATTTTGTTTGAGTTTTTACAAACATTTAGGTGTATGGTTGATTGATGCATTCAAGTAACACAGACTGAAGCCAGTTTCCTGGCTAAAAGGTTTCAACTTTTTCCAATTCCATCTCCTTTTACAGTTTTGCCTTTGCATTTAGTAGCTGGAATGCAGGGAGCAGAGGATTTTGTAGTGAAATATCACTGTTACATGTACTTAGGGTGTAATAGAATCGAGTCAAGTTGAATAGGTAAGGGCCCGTTTGGATACGTTTTCAAAGCCCATTTTCATTTTTATACATTTTCAAAAGTTGGAAAAGTGATTATTGTTTGGAAATGAAAATAAGATTGCATTTTGATGTTTTGTTGCAAAGTAATGATTAGAAAAGGTATAGGGTTGGAAAAATAATTTATTTATATTTAAAAAGATTTTATTTAAATTATATATATTATTAATTTTAAAATGATAGTAGGTATTTTATTTCAAGTCAAATTTGAATTTGATTGGCATGATAGTAGGATGATATGGTAGGTTTTGAAAAAAGTAAAAATGAAAATAAAAAATATTTTAAAGTGAAAATGAATATAAGTTAATAGTTTTCAATTTTTAAATAATAATCAAAATGGGACTCGGAAACAAATTCAACCAGCCCCTAAGTTCTGAAACCTATGTAGCTTGAATTTCTTACTGAATTTGACTTTTTTGATTATTAGACAGTGCAAGATTTGGGTCGATTGATCTGTGCGGTTGAAACCAAGCTAGTTTGAATTTCTTTTTGAACTCGAAATGTTATATAAATTTGATTTGATTATTGGACACACTCGAAAATTTGGTGTATTAAGTAATGTGTTTTGTTTTCAATCCCTACTGATGTACTTCCTCGAGTCTGAGATATGGCTGCCGATGTTGTGAACACTTTGTGAAGAAGTTTTAATGGTATGGATGCTTCCATGCTGGAAGTTGTGTCAGTCCACTTTTAGTATGTTGTTATCAAGAAATCACCATCAACTGTTCGGACAGTAAGATCCAAATTTCAATTATAAATAAAGTAAAAGGAAAAATCAAACAATTAAGGAATATGATAACAATTTTAGAATGGAGGAGCTAAACTGCACCTACCCATATTACCGCCACAAGAGATGGACTTAGATGCCGGAATGAACTTCACTTGGCTGCATTGTTTTGGTCTTGAGCTTCTTTACAGGATGCACTTTTTGGATGTCATGTTTTTATCCTTACGGTCCTTCGATGTATTTCCTTGCCACTTTCTTTATGGCACTCACTGCATAGCTCATGTGTTTGTCTTTTGACGTGAAATTGTTGTTAGTGCTCAAAATGTTGTAACGCATGGATGTAATTATCTTGCTATTTAATATATATATATATATATATATATAGAGGTTGGGCCTCAATCCAACGCCCCCCACCCCCAAAATAAAAATAAAAATAAAAAATTAACTTATTGCTTCATCTGTGTCCAAATCCTGTTTTTGACACAAAACTTAGCAAAATCACAACCTAAATTTTATACAGCTACACATGCATACAGAAAATCGGGGTTTGTGTGTGTAGTTCTTTCTTGTATTTTTTATGATGTTTCTTTTGCTGAGAATATGTATTTTGATTACATAAGAGCAAAGACGGATTTAGGGGGCAAGTAGGGGTGTTGCCCCCAGGTTTACTACATCTACACTTATATATGGGCGTAAATTGATTGAATTTTAATTTGAATTTAATCTAAATTTTAGAATTTATATTTGATAGAAGCATTCAATGGATCATATTAGATTATAAATATTTATAATTCGAAATAAGTGGATTAGATATGGAATTAAGCAATTCAATATATTAAAAATTCAAATTCAAATTTTAATATTTTTTTATTAAATTAATACTGTATTATATAATATTATTAAAATTTTAAAATAAAATTTATATATTATATTGACCTGATACTGTTACTATTGAATCTTTAAACTAAAAAATATGAGGGGTATTGATAAAATATCAAATATAATAATACATAGTAGTTCATTTATGCGTTAATATCATGTGAAATAGGGATTTAGTATTTAAATATTTAACTTTTGGATTAATATATAATAAAAAATTATTAAGAATTAAATAATGAAATAAATTTACTTTATAAATACAATATTTTTATAAAATTCAAAACGAAAAAAAGAAAAGAAAAAAAAATAAATTGGGTTGAATTTTTTTTTAATCGAATTTTGGATATCCATTGGATTCAAATATAATACTGATTTACAAAGATCTTATAGGATTTTGGGTTGGATTTGGATATGAATTTTGATAATTGGATTCAAATTTAAAAATATTGATCTGATCCAAATCTGATTTGTTGATAGCTTGACTTATATATATAGACATTAAATTTTAGTAATAATTAATTTAAATAATTCATTTAAGAGAAAAAATTTTAGTTTTCATTCATTAATTTTTAAAATCTAACTTTTATTACAACTTCAAATAAAAAAAATAATTATCTAGACTTATTAAATTAAATTAAATTTATTTTTAGTTAAAGATAAAAATTAAAATTAAGTGACAAAATCTTTACCTATTTTTTTTTTTGGAATTAAAATAAATTTTTACACCCATATTTACAATCAAATAATGAAATGAAGAATATTAAGTTTGCCTATTGGAACATTTCTATTTTATTTGTTTGAGAAAACATTACATGAGTTTAGCAGCCTAGATCTTAACGGAATTGCAAAACAACCAAAATATCTCGTTTGAATTTTAATATATTGAGATAAAGAGATAAATAAAAATGAATACTCAAATATTTTCTTTGTATTACAATAGCTATATGTGGGAGTACTTTTCTGCCATTAATATTCTTAAGAAAAAGTTTCGGGATAAGACAGAAGATAACTTTTTGTCCGATTGTTTAGCTAGTTATATTGAGAAAAATATTATTAAAAATTTTGAGATTGGTTTAATTATTGATAAATTTTATAATATAAAAGAGCGTTACACTCAACTTTGATGAAGATGCATATTCTAAATTTCCAAATTGTGAAAATTAAATACAAACTTTTTTGTCTTATAAATTTTGCCCCCCTCCCCCTCCTATGCTCTTATTTTTGGATCCGTCCTTGCATAAGAGATGCCTTTGTGCATTAAATTGATAAGGACTTGACATACGTTTCGAATGAAATTTTTATGTGTTAACTAGCAATTTTTTGCGCACACTTTTTCATGTGCATGAAATATTTTTGAATGATTATATAATTTTTGTATATATTCTCATATTTATCTATTAAAAATTGAGTTGCATCTAAAATAAATATTTATAATTTGCATAGATATATTATAGCAATCATATAAAGTAAAATTTTTATAATCCATTACCAAATTAAAGGAAAAAAATTCAAAAATATTAGAACATTGAGCTTATATTGTGATAATGATAGTTTTTGAATAGATGGTGGTTATTTGGTCATATAAATTTTACTAAATATATCAAATAATTAGAAGGGTAAATTTAGTATATCTCTAATTTGGTATTATAACTTCCATTGTGGAGACAAAAAAGACTTTTCTTTTATAATAATATAGATAAAGAGCTTCAAATACAAATACTTTAAAGAAATAAATTACTATATGTAAGAAAAAAGTATTAAATATAAGTTGCATATTTTTCATTTAATTCGTATAATTTTCCTCACAGTAAATAGTAAAAATGTTTAATCATTAGATTTTAACTTTCATTTTATATTTTGTGAAGCAAATTGAAGATTAGAGCTAAATGCAGTTGAAAATTAAGTATTTGACATACTTGGAGCAAAAAATTGCATTCTGGAGAAGATGAGGAATGGAAGAAGGAAATAATTTGAGTACGAAGAAGTTTTGCTTCCCAAGACTCTATGCAAATTTGATTATGAAGCATTCAACCTCTTTTGGCAATTGTATGTTTTTTGGAATATTTCAATTTGTATTTCTTTAATTAGGATAATTTAGGTTTTCCTATTATGGTAGGACTCCTAATTAGTTTCCCGAATGCATTAGGAGTAATAGACTATATATATGGAACTAAGGATCTTGGATCCTCCAATCTTGAATTCAACATACTTTAATTTTCTATTTTTTTCTTTCGAGCATGAGTTGCTAAACTCTTGTTCTAGTGTAAGGGATTATTGAAGCTCAGGTTATTAAGTATTTGTGAGATTAAATAATTTGATTCGTATTTCTTATTTCTTGAATATTTATTTATCTTCTGTTTTCATTATAAATATTCAGGTTTATTGAATTTAAGGTCCAAATTTGATAGGTTACAATATTTGTTCTATCAATTAGAACATTAAATCCGTAATTATTTAATTGTTCTAATGCTTGTGGCAAATAACATAGTTATGTGTATGGATATGCATAATTTATGTTGTGGGGATAAATAATCTAATCTAAATAAATCCCGCTTGTGTGTGTTTGTTGTTTATGGTTGGGTCTCTCTAACTTATAATGTTGTTGATAAATTAAATCTTATGAGCGTTTTCTTTAGGGTTGTTTATTGGCAAGGAAACTAACAAACTTCTCTTAGTTATCAAGATAGTGAGGAGAGATTGATTATTAGGGCATCCCAAGTAACTATAACCAGCCTATTTAAGAATGAGGAATTAATCTGATGTGGCAAAAAGTCGCTTATAGTGAAAGGATAGTGTTTGGGGTGAATTCGATCAGGGAGGTCGATTGGTTAAAGCTGTATTTCTCTCAGAGTTTGAGATCTGCAACCACAACACACGTTAGACTAGCCGAGGTGCCCCCGACTAAGGCACTTTGATGTTCAAGTTAGTTCAAGTTAAGATATAGTAATCGAACAGAAGATTGAGAATATTGAGGGTTTATAGTATTTTTGGCATTACCTGGAGTGTGGTTGGCCAGGATATATTTATAACCTTCTCCTGAGGCGTGATATGTCGGAGGTGCCCTTATCATGTGTACAGACTTTTGCCCTTACTAGGGGATTGATGGTCATTTCATATCCAAATCCTGATACTATTCCAGATAGCCGAATCTCCTATTTTTTAGGGTAAACAGTACCTTTGGAGGCGCCTCTTTGCCAAAAGGTGGTGGTAGGGTTGGCAGAGTTGGTGGCAGTGACTGTATTGGTAGTCACGTGCCATAAATGCAGAGGCATGCTGCTTGTCAGACTAATAAATGCGATGAAAATCTGAGTCAGCACCGGAGTGGGTTTTCAAGTTAATACAGATCGACCAGACCTAGCTAGTCGACCATAGATCCCTACCGAGTAAGGTTAATACAGGTTGACCAAATAATCCTTGATAGGCGTATTGGCCCAGATTTGATGTTGGGCCTACTGGACTATCCCATATCATGAGTCCCCCTAACTCGCAGTCCTGATCGAGCTTGTCGACGAGAAGGAGCAAAGAGTTAATAGTTAGTTACAGCAATTAGCTATGTTCGACTAGGATTTTTGAATCCCTGACCAGGGTTTTAAGTTGTTTCGCCGCATTTAATGCACCTATTAGTGTGCAGAACACGAAGTATACTGGGGCAGGCTGTCATCATAACAGTTACTTCGGTTCCCACGCGCAAATGCCTATAAATAATGGGATAATTGACTCCATTTATACTTTTGCTGCTGACGCACCTAGTCGAATTTGTTGCCTTTAGAGTTCTCCAGCTTTTGTGTGCTTAGAATTTTCAAGAGCTCTATTGTAAGTGCTTTTGCCTTTTTTTTCTTTTCTACCTTTTCGTTTGTAAGAGCATGTCTTCTAGTTCGGATAGTGATGACACTAGGTCAGCGGGTGTGGCCTATCAGGGGGAAATTGGGGGGGGGG
>JACGDI010005813.1:59967-97696 GCA_014898725.1 Jacaranda copaia
TTGCCAACTTCTCGAACTTATTCCATTTACCCATGTCGTGGAAGTCAGGTAGCACTGAAGAGTTTAGTTTTTATTACCTGACTGCTCAACTCCGGCAGAAGTTTTTAGTGCCTTTTGCCTCTTCTTATGGGCAAGGATGGAAAAATACTTTTTCTATATTCGAGGGCTGAGGGTTCTTGCCATTCTGAGGCTGGTGGAGAGGGCCTATGGAGATGCCTGAGAACTAAACACCTAGTTGGCTACCACATTCATTAGGGATTTGGTCGAATTTGGGCAAATGGAGGCCTCAGTTTTGATCGAAGAAAGGTGTTTGGTGTTGGCTGGCCTATCACCAGCCCAACTCGACTTGCTTGCAGGCGATCGACTAGGTAGAGACTTTTTGTTGACTGTTTTGATTGACACTTCCCATCTTTTTGCTCGAGTCTGATACTTGCTTGTTTTATTTGCATTGCAGATCGTGAAGAAGTAATGGCCCGCAGCCGCATTGAATCCCAGGTTCGAGTGCTAAAAAATGAGGAACATCGTCGAGGTGTTGCTGCTTAATGAGAAGGCGCTCCGACGGAATAGGTAGGCTCAACAAGATCAACATTTACACTGCCACCTCCACAAATCGAGTAGGCACCCAAAACTCAATCTGCTCGTCACGAGGAGCTTGTTTACAGCAGCCCCTGGGTCAGGAAAAGAGGAAAATGGTCAAATAGGGAGGTTTGGTGCCGAAAAAGACCGTGAGGGGGCAAACGGAAGCAGAAAGCCACGACAGGTTACAACTTATTTGGTAAACCCGATAATGGTGCGCTGTTTCAACTTCCCCGGCTATTTCCTCCCTGATTTGCCATTGACCCGAATAGGGAGATAACTAGCTCGACCTCCATCATTTAAGGAGGGATGTCAGGCACTAAAGCCCTGAAGTGGATGACATCAGGGCTATTCGTAGCCAACCAACGAAACCTGATGAGCCTCAGCCAGATTGGGACCATAAAGGCATTGTCCTATTATTGTAATGTGGTAAGTATGAGATCGATAGTTTTGATCCCAATTTTCTTTTATATATTGGCTTGAAGAATGACATTGTTGTGTTTCAGATAGGACAATTGGGCTACAATATATACCGCCGATCCGAGATGGCTTTGGCTACCAAGGAAGAATTGGAGGCGGGTAGGGAGATGGAAACCCTCAAGGTACAACTCGAGCCCTCCCAGCTTCAGATCAAGTAACTGAATAAGAAAGTAGCCGATCTCCAGAAGTAACTCGACTCTAAGAATCAACAATTGGTCCAGGTCGTCGAGGATTGGAGCCGGATGGATAACATCATAAAAAAGGCCTACTAGACCTACAGGTGAGCTACGGTTCTGGTCGGGCTCGAGGCCACACAGAGGCGACTAATGAAGTAAAAGAGGCCTTCAATTGATATCTCCTCGTAGTGCGACGCGAGGCTGTTGAACAATTTATCGTGAGCATGGCCTTTCAGGACGCAAGCGTGGTTGCATCCCTTGATTACGCTTGCAAAGCATTCCATAAGGCCATAAAGCAGCTCGAGCACTTGGGCTATGCTTTTTGAGTTGAGGATAGAAGCAGAATAGACCTCGCGCTGAACGAGAAATTAGAGCCTGACCTTGACCCAGAGGAAGGTGGAGTCAAGCAAGCCCCAGAGGGCGAAACTGTGGCTTCTGCACCAGATGCGCCACTGATTGAAGCACAAAAGAAGAAGGACGATGTTAATGCAAAGTTGGAGTAACTAGCCACTAAATTTGCGTTCGTCGAGGACCTCATGGTGTAAATGAGGGAGGAAGAGGTCGATGTGGCACAGTACATGCTATGATCGACTAACTTTATGAGCGACATCGTGGGACCTTTCTAAACCCCCTCAAGCAGTTTCGTCGCTCGCATGCATGGGGCTAGAACCGAACTCTGAATGTGCTAAAGGCAACCAGGAGGAGCCAAGCTAGAGCTTAATCAACTTTTCTTTTGCTTGTTGTTTTTGTTGTCTTCTTCCTTTTTTTTTTTGTAATCAACAAGTGATTGATGAATAAAGGCATATTTTCCCTTTCATTTTCATCTTGTTCTGCTATACGTAGCTTTTGAGTTATGTTGTGATAATGTGGAGAATATTTGATTGCCTGTTGCATAGCAACTTCGTAGCAAGACTGTGTCATTGATTAACTAATACTTCCGATCGACTATTCGTTCAACCCTTGGATTTAGTTGCCAATTGGAAAGAACCATATTTCATGCAAACTACAGGGTTGAGCAAAATTGGGTTGTTGCCTGGAACAACTCGTTCGTCGATAAGGAGGTCAACAAGGGATTATTACTTCATCAACTACGAGGTCAACTATGCTCTAAGAAGCATGAAACCACTTGAGTGGCTAGAGTCCTAACGGCTAGGAGTCGCTTAAGTGGCAACAAGGGATTGCTTAATCGTCGACTACAGGGTCGACTAGAACCTTGACGGTTAGGAGCCATTTGGGTGGCAGCAGGGGGCTACTTATTCGTCGACTATAGGGTTGACTAGAACCTTGATGGCTAGGAGCCATTTGGGTGGCAGTAAGGGGCTACTTATTCATCGACTACGGGGTCGACTAGAACCTTGACGGCTAGGAGCCATTTGGGTGGCAGCAAGGGACTACTTATTCGTCAACTACGGGGTCAACTAAGACCTTGAAAGATAACAATTAACTCAACATAGTTGGGATTTTATTAAAACAAAAGGTCTGCAAAGATAAGTACTATACATCTTCAAATGTAAAATTTCCTGAGATTAATGGCGTTACATGGGCGGGGGAGTTCATTTCCTTACATCTTGGCCAATCTATAAGCATTATGTTTCGCTACCTTGATGACACCGTATGGCCCTTCCCATTTTGATTCGAGTTTGCCCACATTTTTGGAGACCTTCACCTTTTTTAGGACGAGATCTCCAATGCTGAAATGGCGCACTCTGACCCTTTTATTATAGTTCTCAGCCATTTTCGATCTGTAATGCTGCATAGTATTATAAGTTTCTTATCGACACTCGTTGATAGTTTCGAGGTCCAGTGTCGTTTTTGATGTATTTCTTGGAAGGTGAAAATAGATGACTCGAGCCGTATATTGGATCAACTCTGAGGGAATGACTGCTTCCGACTTATACACTAGATTGTAAGGGGTATAATCGGTGGCTGTTTGGGGAGTCATCCTGTATGCCCATAGTATGCAGGGCAGGTTATTTGCCCAATTCGAGCCGGTGTCCTAAATCTTGGCCTTTAGTTGGTCTAGGATAGTCAGGTTGGTTACCTCAGTTTGACCATTCGACTGGGGATTGCCTACTGAGGTGAAATGTTGTGCAATCCCCAAGGCCTCGCACCAACCTCTCATGCTCTTACTCTGAAATTGAGTGTTATTATCTAAAATGAGGACTTTCAGTAGGCCAAAATGGTAAATGATATTCTTTCATATAAAACTTTTGATAGCTACGTCCGTTATCTTAGGGACAACCTCGGCTTCGACCTACTTGGTAAAATATTCGACCACTACAATTATGAACCTTTACTGCCCTATTGATCTTGGCAACGAGCCCATAATATCGATTGTCCATTGATCAAACGGCCAAAAAATTTGGACATTAACCATTGGCGTAACCGGTTGGTGTGGCAAATTGCAATGGACTTGACATGATGCACATTTGCGTACAAAATCCACGGAGTCTTTCAACAACATTGGCCAAAAATACCTGTACCTAATTATTTTGTGAGCAAGGGACTTTCCTCCAGAATGGTTGCCACACATACGTGCATGAATGTCCTATAATACTTCTAGCGCCTAATCTTGGTTTAGGCATCTCAAGAGGGGTCTGACGAAGGATCTCTTGTACAAGTGATCATGCTCGTCGAGTGTGAATTTGGAGGCTTAACCTTAAAGGCGCTGAGCCTCGTTCCTGTTGTTGGGGACAGTGTCTTGGCTGAGATGTAGCTTTATTGGGGTCTGCCAAGAAACTATCATTTCCTCAATGGTTGTTACCAAGTTCTCATCGAAGAGTGCAATTAACGGCTTATCTGAGACCAAAAATGTGATTTTCTTGTCTCTTGTTCCTCTGATAGAGCTGGCAAACTTGGAAAGAGCATCTGCCCATTCATTCTCAGATCGAGGGACCTGGTTGAGAGTAAACCTTTTGAATGATTGTTGCAACTTCTTTACTTCAGCCAGTTACCGGGTCATTGATTGTTCCTTAGCTTCAAATTTTCCCTTGACCTGTTTCGCTATTAATTGGGAATCCATAATCACGACCAGGTGCTTGACCCCTCATTCAAGCACCATTCTTATCCCCATAAAAAAGACCTTATACTCTGCCTCATTGTTCATGATTGCATAGTCTAATTTGATTGCAAAATCGTACTCCTCTGTATCTGGGGAGTGAAGAGCAACCCCTACACCTCCTCCAGATATGGTCGATGACCTATCGACATGAAAGGTCCAAATGAATGGGGCTTCAACACTCTTTTCGGGCAAGTCAATTCATTCTGCAATAAAGTCAATAAAGACTTGTGCTTTCATGGCTGTTCGAGTTTGAAAACTAATATCAAATTCCCCCAGCTCGATTGTCCACTTGGTTAATCTGCCAGATGTATCGAGCTTTGCTAACACTTGCTTCAACGATTGGTTTGTCAGCACTATGATAGAATGAGACTGAAAGTACAATCTCAACTTTTGAGTTGCGGTTACCAATGCTAACGTAAATTTCTCAATTTTCAAATAATTATGCTCTAGCCTTTAGAGTGACTTGCTGCAATAGTAGATTGGTCGGTGGCTGCCATCTCGGGTCGATACCAATACCTAACTGATCGATGCTTCAGAGACTGCCAAATATATCTGGAGTACTTCTCCCAGCTCGGATTTTGCCAACATCGGGGATGAGGCCAAATACTACTTCAGCTTGACCAGCGCTTGATCACACTATTTCGTCCATTGGAAATCTATTTTCCTGGTGTTTCTCAGAATTTTGAAAAAGGGTAAGCTCTTGTCAGCCAATCTCGCAATGAACCTTCCTAAGGCTACGATTCTCCCCACCAACTTCTGAACGTCTCAGATTGTTCTCGGAGGGGTAACGTTAGAACTGCTTTAATTTTCTATGGGTTGGCCTTAATACCTCTTTGGCTGACCATGTAACCCAAAAACGTTGTTCCTCAAACTCCGAACGTACACTTGTTTGGGTTCAACTTCAGGCTAAACGCTTTTAGGATCCCAAAAGTATGACTGAGGTCGATCAAGTGGTCTTGGGCTTTTTCTGTCTTTACTATCATATCATTGACATAAATCTCCATCGATTTTTTAATCTCGTCTTTGAACATGAAGTTGATGAGCTACTGATAAGTTGCCCCGGCATTTTTTAATTCAAAAGGCATGACCAGAAAGTAGTATAACCCATTAGGAACAACAAAAGAGGTTTTATCCCTATCCTCGGGTGCCATGAAGATCTGATGATAGCCTTGAAATGCATCAATCATACTCAATAACTCACACCCAGTAGTTGAATCAATTAGTAAATATATCTGAGACAGGGGGTAAGGATCCTTAGGTATGCTTTATTTTAATCGGTAAAATCATTACACATGCACCACTGTCCCTCATTTTTTGGGACTAGGACAACATTATAAAGTCAAGAGAGATACTGAATTTCTACAATATGTCCTGCATCTAAGAGTTTTCTGACCTGCTCCTTGATGACTTGCATCCTCTCAGCATTAAACGTCCTTGTCTTTTGTCTAACCGGCTTGTATAAGGGGCTAGTGTTGAGGTAGTGTACAATGATGTTAGGGTCGATTCCCTGGAGGTCAGATGCCTTCCAAGTAAAGACATCAATATTTTTCCTCAGGAAATCAACCATAAGACATTCTAAGTAGGGGCCCAAGTCTGTTCCAATACGAGTCGTCTTGTCGGGGTTACCTTGTTCGAGCTTAATTATCTTAAACTCCCCGACGGTCTCCACTCTGGTGTCTTCTAACTTTCACTTCTTGCTGGCCTGGGACTTTTTGGGTTCCGCTATAGAGGCGTCCCTCGAAGTCTTCAGCTGTAGTTGAGCTTTCTGCTCGCTTGACTCGATCAAGATGTTGTAACATCTCTAGGACTCTTTAAGGTTGCATAAAAGCTTTCCTGTGCTTGCTGGGGGTCAGAAACTTAACTTTCAGGTGATAAGTAGACACAATGGCATGGAAGTAATTGAGGACAGGTCGGCCTATGATGACATTGTAGGCAAATGGGGCATCGACCACCAGATAATTTACCATTAAAGTTCTCCTCCGAGGAGCTTTTCCAAAAGATGCAGACAAGTTGATCGATCCCTCCAGTATGATCTCTGACCCCTCGAATCTGACCAGTGGCGTGCGCATAGGTTCGAACTTTAATTTGCCCATGTTCATCCTCTTTAGAGTGGATAGGAAGATGATATTCGCCGAGCTGCCATTATCGATCAAAACCTTTCGCAATTCAAAGTTTGCAATTTCCACAGAGACTACCATTGGGCAGTCTATCTTGTGATCGATGTTCTTACCCTCGAGGTGGGCCAGGTTGGCATCGATAAATGAGATGGGCTCTGTGCTCGTTGTGAGGTGGAAAATTATCTCGATGGGCAAGGTTTTATTTGACTCAAACCTCCTCTAAGTTTGCCTTCAAGCAGAATTTGAGTCCCCCCCAATAGGACCTCCTGTAATCATGTCAATTACCCTTTTGATGGGTGGGCGATCTTTTTGGGTGGGTTTTTTTTCTTTATCCTCCCTTTTGGGGCTAATCGACCTTTCTCTATAGGGAGTTCGGTCGATTTTGCTTTCTTCAGTCTGAGTGTCCGCGGCTATATACTTCTTGAGGTGGCCCTGCCTGATCAACCTCTCGATCTCATCTTGGAGGGTGAAGCATTCATCTGTGTCATGCCCTTTCTGTTTGTGGAAGTGGCAATATTTCTTTGATTTTTTCATAGCTTCAATCTCCGTCAACTTTTTGGGCTTCTTAAGAAGGTTGTCATGCTGAATGACATAAAGGACCTCATTCCTCAGAATGTTCAATGGTGTGGAGTCGTGGAAACGCTTGATGAGAGATTGACCTCGTTCCTTGTGTTTTTGGTCGTCTCTTTCTTTCTTCTTCTTCTCAACTTCGGACGATCCGAACTTGAGCCTGTTCATTTTTTCCTGGATTATGTACCTTTCGGCCAGGTCGAGCAGCTCCTCCATTGACCTGGGACGCTTCCGCACCAATGCATTGGCGCACTCCTTATGTTTTAGCCCTAGGAACAATACATCAATTAGGAACTCATTCCTGGGGTTATCTATTTTAAGGTCCTCCATGTTGAATTTGGTGAAGAAATCACGAAGGGACACCCCCTCGCCCTGCTTAACAGTATGGAGATGAGTATGGGGGAGTTTTGCCTTCCTTCTGCTGGTAAACTAATGCAAAAATGTGTCGCACAACTGGTCATAATAATAGATCGATGATAGTTCAAGCTTCACAAACTAATCTAGGGTGATACCTTGGAAGGTGGTCACCAACATCTTAGCATGGATATATTCATTGTGTCCATGTAATTGCATCATGTGCTCAAACTGCATGAGGTGCTCGTTGGGGTTAGTCGAGTTGTTGTACCTCGACAGGCCTATTGGGACCTTTATGTCGACTGTGATGCATTCGTCAATGATATCTTGAATGAAAAGGGGCCCTCTCTCCCGATGAGATCACTGAGGACCATCTAAGTTAGGTGCTCATCAGTATTTCTCCTCGAATTCTTGTTGAGACGCCTATTCAACTGTTGGACTTGATGGGACACTTTTTTTCATTCCTCTCGATCTGCTTGGGTGGCAATTCGATCAGTACATGGCCTGACACGCTCGGCCCGATCATGCTGCGGGGCTTCAAGGGGTCGAGGTGCATGGTTTGTAAACTCTCCCCTTTCTTTGCGGTAGTCACGCCTAGAGCGTTCGATCTTATTGCGCTGCATGGCTCGATTAGGTCTGACATAATCCACCGAATCTGTATCTCTTCCCGTATTTCTGGTCACCTCCTTTCCTCCAGTGGGCATATGGGACTGATTTCGTGCCTGGTAGGCAGCTGTCTGGATTCTCTGTAGCCGCGGCTATTCTCAGGAGACCTATTCTTTGGAGGAGGGGCTGTGGAGTGGCACTAGTGGGAGGTACAGACACTGTAGAGTGTCTATTCAAAGCGGCAGATAGCTAGGCTGAAAATTGAGTTGAAATCTGCTCGCTTATCAGCTATATTAACTGGGGCATGGTTAGCGTTACCACCTGCTCCTGAGGGGCACTAGTGCCCGGAGCGTGTATGCTTTGCTGGGGTAGAGGGAGAGGCTGAGAAGTGGACCTCTTATTCTCCTCCCTTTCAGATGCTGCTTTACGTGTGTTTACCATCTTTTTGTTGCGTCTCAAAGGTTCCCATAGACGGCTCCAAAACTAATGCGGCAGAAAGTTGCTTATAGTGAAAGGATAGTGTTTGGGGCGCATTCGATCAGGGAGGTCGATTGGTTAAAGCTATATTTCTCTCAAAGTCTGAGATCTGCAACCACAACACATGTTAGACTAGCCAAGGTGCCCCAGCTAAGGCACTCCAATGCTCAAGTTAGTTCAAATTGAAACATAGTAATCGAACAGAAGACTGAGAGTATTGAGAGTTTATAGCATTTTTTGGCATTACCTAGAGTGTGGTTGGCCAGGATGTATTTATAGCCTTCTTCTGAGGCGTGATATGTCAGAGGTGCCCCTATCATGTGTACAGACTTTTGCCCTTATAGGGGGTTGATAGTCATTCCATATCTAGATTTTGATACTGTTTCAGGTCGTTGAATCTCCTGTTTTCCAGGGTGAACAGTACCTCTGGAGGCACCTCTCTGCCAAAAAGTGGTGGTAGAGCTGGCAGAGTTGGTGGCAGTGACTGTATCGGTAGTCACGTACCATTAATGTGAAGGCATGCTGCTTGTCAGATTAATAAATGCGACGGAGATCTGAGTTAGCGCTAAAATGGGTCTTCAGGTCGACGAAGCCCGACTGATTGGCCAGACCTAGCTAGTCGACCATAGATCCTTGCCGAGTAAGGTCGATACAGGTCGACCAAATAATCCTTGATAAACGCTCTAGCCCAGACTTGATGTTGGGCCTATTAGGTTATCCCATATCATTATCTTTGCATTAATAATCAAATCTGTGAACCAAACTGAGCCCAGCATAATATATATCAAGTAATTGGATCTAATAGGTTTTGGCAATTAGAACACTTATCAATTAGATCAAAGATTGATCTTGAAGTGTCAAGTCTCACATTGCCTGTTGACACAGAAGTAACATTCAACTCAACTAACATTGCAATTTGATCTGTGAAGTTGAACCTCAAAACCATTCAAGAAGTCAAGACAACGATTCATGAAAATTTAAAACTGATTCACATTAAAGTGAAGCAGGAGAAAACTTAGCAGAATTAAATAGTAGTATATTTTCAATAATAAATATATTGCAATCCTATTAAGATATTTTGGGGGCGGGTCAGTGTTTAGGAATCAATATGTATCAATAGCTTAGTGTGTGCGTTTTCACAAAACTAACCAACAATTTTCTCTTTTTGTATTGTTCTCGTTAACTTGTTCATAACTTTCTTTATAGATATTTGATTGTCTTGATTATTGTAGCAATGGAAAAGCCAAGGAAGTAGCTATTTTATATTGACGTCACGGTTTGATTCTCTATATGTAAGAGAGAATTTGAGTTCAAGAGGCAGTAGTATTGAACAAAAAAAGAACAGTTTCAATTTTCAAAAAATTTTCTAGTGTGACACCTTATTATATTTTAGTTGCAACTTTTTCTACACGCCTTGAATGAAGTGTAAAAATGCCACAAAAATCTAATAGAGGGATTTATAATTCATCCGCAGGGAACTTTTCCAAATTCAATTTGGCAAATAAAAGAAAATACGTCACGAAGCCCTTTCATGTAGAACAAATGGACAGCTTTCTGAAAAGAATTTTTAATATGGCAAATCATCATATTTTATAACTAAAATAAAAACTCTTGGGGATTCTAGTATTTTATTTGGTTTATTGTAGACAAATTCAAGTTAATTTTACAAAGTTTACAAATTAAAAATACTTCCATTATCATGGGTAGCAAACCCTCAAAATCAAGATAGTCCATACCTATCAAGCACTCAAATAGTTATGCTTAATTATTTTTAAAAAATAATTAAAAAGCTTGAGCTTATAAGATTTTACAATAATATTTTAAACACATCAAAATTTTGCAGTAAAATTTTTAATTTAAAATACTTTTGTTTCAACGGTAAATAAATTTCTAAAGAGAAACCATCCAGACTCACTTCTCAATCTGGCAGGAAATTTTCAAGATTTTCTTAAGATAAAAATAAATATTGGATACATGGAATTTTGTAGATATATTCAAAACACATTGAATTTCATCCCAAAAGAAAATAAAAAAATAAAATAAAATAAGATTACCATAATTTGACCAATGAACTAATGTAAAACTTTTAACCTTAAAATTTGAAAATCAAAATCTAGTAGCAAGAACTATTGACCATACACAAATATCATATGCATATAAAATATAAGCACAACGACATATAAGTTAAAATATAGAAACATAACTACGAAGAAGAGTGAACAACATGTGAGAGTGTTAAGATTTCCTAACAATTCTTTTCTTGTCATAGAGTAATAAATATCTGATCGTATTGTTGGGTTATAGTAGCAAATCTTTGATTGTACTAATGGATTATAGTTATAATTGAAAACCCCAAAAATCCATGAGCATAATTAAGTAAAAAGAAATGAATTATATGTTTTATTAAGTTTTGAAACTAAAAAGAAAAGTTTTTGAAAATATATTCTTGAGTGAAGTTTGATTTCTAGATTTATTACATGTTTTATTGCGAAAAGTTATCACATACTATATAAATATCTTCTGATGAGATATTTTACTATTGAAAGTTGATTCCTTCTGTTTCGTTTTAGAAAGAAAATCATGATTTTCTTTGAAATATTTTAATATGTGTGGCTGTAAGGCGGTAGCTGGATTTAGAATCCTGAAAGTTCTGAAATTATATTTTTAAAATGTCCTGATAAAAATGATTTTGTGATTATTAGCATGATTTAATGTGAAAAAGAGTTTATCAAATTGAAAAATCTAATTTTTTTTTCTTAAATTATTTGATTGTTTTGTTTTACGTGAAAAGAGAGCGTGACTTTTTATTATCTCTCTCTGCTTAATGTATTGCATATTTAACTTGTTTAAATTCAATAGAATGCGTTGGCTGATTTATTACTCATACTATTTTGACATTTTAGAACCATTTTTACAAAAGACTTGGTTAAAAATAAGGAGGACGATCAATTTTGGGACAAGATGCTAAGATGCTTCTTAGTTTCGATTTAAATCTTGTTTTATTTCTTTAAAGTTTTTATTAAGAAACAAAAATATTTAACTTTTTTAGCATAAAATTAAGTTTAATAAAACTATTCAACTTTAAATAACACATTTATTAGATAGTTCTAATTTGTCTGCTTTGTATATCATTTCTCATCATGCCAAGGTAAAAAAAAATTATTTTAAATTGTTAAAATTATCCAAATAAGTATAAGTTGTTGAAATATGGATTTTCTTGCGTGTGTAAAAAGTGGTAATTTAATGATGAAAATTTAAGTTCCTACTTACATATACATAATTTTTTAATGATTTGTGTATTTTATCTATTTACTGATGGGGAAATGAAACATTCTTTTGTAAAAATACTAAAGATATTAAATAATTATTCAATTAATTGAAATATGTATATAGACATATCATGTTATATATAAACACTTTTTTTCTGTTTTTTTTTTTTTTTACAGATAATTAGAAATAGATGAATCAAGTAGTAGAATAGATTTAATAAATTCCATATTAAAAATGAGCAATTTTTTCTGTATTATTTTTATATAAAAATTAAATTAATTTCAACTATTTAGCAAAACGATATACTTTAAAATCTTGCATTATGTAGGTACATTATTCAAATAAAAAACACACCCAAAATTTTTTCCTATCTGAAAAATAAAAAAGTTGAAGTCAAATAGTAGTAAAATAAATTTAATAATGAAACTCCTTTTGCATTCAAAATCTATGTGATTAGATAAAATCTAAGATTATGCATGATACGGGATAGCTCAATAGGTTCAACCCAACAAGTTTTTGACCTTAAAGAAGGCTCCTAAGTCCACTTAACATACATGGCCCAACTAGCTCCAAGAGTGACGTTGGGCTGAGATCACTCGACCACAATCGTCTGGTCAAGCGGATAGCCTCGACCACATCTAATGGGAGGCTTCAAGACATTTTATCCGTTCAACCATTCCTTTGGTCGATCGCCTTATTTGTTCAATGATTGTTGACCTGAGTGCTCACTTCGGCGTTGACTCATATCCTTGCCGTATTTAATATTCTGATAAGCAGCATGCCTCTGCATTAATAGCGCGTGCCACTCAGTACAGTCTCTACCACCAACTCTACCACTAACCATGCCACCAACTTTGGCAGGGAAGTGTTTATCTAGAGTACTGTTTATCTTGGAAACCAAGAGATGATACCACCTGAAATAGTACCTGGATTGAAAATGACCAATAACACCCACGTAAGGACAAGAGCCCTCTATATTTGATGGGGCCATCTTAGACATATGATCTATTAGGAGAAGGCTATAAATATCTCATTGTCAGTCGTTCTCTAGATAATGCCAAATATACTATATGCTCATAATCTTTTGTTTGATTACTTTATTTCGACCAGAATTAACTTGAACTTCAAAATTCCTTCACCGAGGGCATCTCACTAGTTTGACATTTGCTATTGTTGCAAATCTCAAACCTTGAGAAATATTGCTATTGGGTCATTCGACCTCTCTAGTCGAATTAGCTCAAACAGAATCCAATTCACTATAAACAACTTTCAACTCCATCATTTTGGCGCTATATGTGGGAAACCTTGAGATTGTAACTGAAAGATGGTGAACATATGAAGAGCCACATTTGAAAGAGAGGATAATAGGAGGTCCGCATCTTTACCTCTCCCTCCGCCATAGTAAGGTTCACACGCTCCTGGCCCCAGCACCCCCTAAGAGCAAGTTGTAACATTGATTATGCTCCAGCTGATGCAGTTGATATGTGGGTAAATTTCTGCCCAACTTTCCCTTGCATTAAACAGGCTTACCACCATGCTAGCCCCAGCTGGCAATGCCATCGCGCAACCACTTCCACCAAAAGAAAGATCCCCCAGGGACAGTCATTGTTACTAGGAGTTAAGATGGCCGCCAATTAGACGTGAAGCCAGTCCTAGACGCCCCCAAGGAGAGAGGGGGCGATTAGAGCTAAGGGAGAAAATCACTGACTCTGTTGATCATCACGTTCGACCCAGCTGAGCCTTGTAGCGAGATAAAGTCGAATATTTCACACGCAACCACTATAAAGAAATGGAAAAATCCACAGACCTCGTGGTTTGGCCTATTCGATCCCTGCAATGCAATAAGGCCGAGCGCGTAAGGCCTTATTTTGATTGAAATGCCACCCAAGTTGATCGAGAGGAGTGAGAAGAAGTTTCCCATCAAGTTCAATAACTAAACAGATGCTTCGACGAGATCTCGAGGAGAAACACAGAGAGAGCACCCAACCTAGAGGGCCCCCAGAGGTTTCATTGAGAGAGAAGCTCCCCGTTTATCCAAGAGATTGTTGATGAGCGCATTACTATCGACGTAAAAGTCCCGATTGAACTACTAAGATATGACGGCTAAACAGACCCTAATGAGCACTTGATGCAATTCGAACATATGATATAGTTGCTTGCATGAGCACAATGAGTATATCCATGCCAAGATGTTGGTGACTACTTTTTAGGGCATTGCACTCGATTGGTTTGTGAAGCTGGAGCCCTCATCGATATACTTCTATGACTAGTTTTTGACAAAATTTTGCACTAGTTTGCCAGTCGAAGAAAGGAGAAACTCCTCCACACCCACCTCCATACCATCAAGTAAAACGATGAGGAGTCCTCCCGTAACTTCTTCATGAGATTCAACGTGGAGGCCTTTGAAATAGATAATCCCAAGATCAAGTTCCTGACTGATGTGCTATTCCTAGAACTCAGACATAAGGAATGCATTAATGTATTGGTGCATGAGCGCTCGAGGTTGATGGAGAAACTTCTCGACCTGGTAAAGAGGTACATGACTTAGAAGGAGATGAACAAGCTTAAGTTTGGATCTTCTGAGGTCGACAAAAAGAATAAAAAGAGAGATGACCAAAAATACAAAGAAAGAGGTCAATCTCTAATAAAATGCTTCCACGACTACACTTTATTGAACATTCCGAGGAAAGAGGTCTTGTTTGCCATTCAACATGATGATCTTCTCAAAATATTGAGGAAGCTAATGGAGACTGAAGTGATGAAAAAATCAAAGAAGTATTATCACTTCCACAAGCAAAAGGGACACGACATTGACGAATGCTTCAAACTCTAGGATGAAATTGAGAGGCTTATCAAATAGGGCCATCTCAAGAAATATGTAGCCATGGATGCACAGGTCGAAGGGGAAAAAACTAATCGAACTTCCCATAGAGAAAGGTCGATTAGCCTAAGGAGAGAAGATAAAAGAAAAAAACCCACCCACGAAGATCATCTACCCATTCGAGGAGTGATTGATATGATCATGGGAGGTCCTACTGGGAGAGACTCAAAATCAGCTAGAAGGCAAACTTAGAGGAGGCTGGAGTCGACTAAAGCCTCAATCATCGAAATAATATTCCATTTATCGATGAGCGTAGAGCCCATTTTCTTCACTGATAATGACTTGGCCCACCTTGAGAAAAAGAATATCGACCATAAAGCTGACTGTTCTACGGTAGTCTCTGTCGAGATTACCAATTTTGAAGTGAGGAAGGTTTTGGTCAATAACAGCAACACAACCAACATTATCTTTCTCTCCACTTTGAAAAGAATGAACATGGGGCAATTAAAGTTTAAGCCTATGTGAACCCCTCTGGTCAGGTTTGGGGGGTCAAAAATCATTTCAAAAGGATCTATCAATCTATCAATGTCATTTAGGGAAGCGCCCCGAAGAAGGACATTGATGGTTAACTATCTAGTGGTTGATTCCCCATTTGCTTATAATACTCTTATTAGTCGACCAGCCTTGAATGATTTTTGTGCCATTATGTCAATCTTCCACATGAAGATTAAAGTTTTGACCCTAGCGGGCACATATGAACTATTGTGCAATATTAAGGAGGCTTAGGGGTGCTACAACATTTCAATCAAGTCAAGCGAGCAGAAGACTTGATCACAATTGAAGACCTTGGAGGATACCTCTATAGTGAAACCCGAGGAGACCCAAGACAATAAGAAGAGAAAATTGAAGGATACCTGAGTGGAGACTATTGGGGAATATAAAACTATCAAGTTAGAACAAGAAAACCCCAACAAGATAACTCGCATCGAAACGGATATGGGCCCCCACTTTGAGTACCTTATAGTCAATTTTTTGAGAAAAAACATTAATGTCTTTGCATGAAAAGCATCCAACCTCTAGGAAATTGATCCTAACATGATCGTGCACCATCTTAATGTTGATCCCTCATACAAATTGATCAAACAAAAGATAAAGACGTTTAAGCCGAGAGGACTCAGATCATTGAAAAGGATGTTAGAAAACTCCTAGATATAGGTTATATTGTAGAAATTTAATATCCTTCTTGGCTTTATAATATTGTACTCGTCCCAAAAAATGAGGGACAATGGCATATGTATAATGATTTTACAGATTTAAATAAAGCATGCCCTAAAAATCCTTACCCTCTGCCTTGAATAGATTTATTAGTAAACTCCACTACTAGTTGTGAGTTGTTGAGCATGATGGATGCGTTTCAAGGCTACCATCAAGTATTTATGGCACCCAAGGATAGGGATAAAATCTCTTTTATTGTTCCTAATGGGGTATATTGCTTTTTGATCATGCCTTTTGGACTAAAAAATGCGAGAGCAACTTACCAAAGGCTGGTCAACTTTATGTTTAAAAATGAAATTGGCAAGTCAATGGAGGTGTACGTCGATGACATGATTGTAAAGATAGAAAATGCCCAGGACTATTTGCTTGACCTCAATCATACTTTTGCAATTTTGAGAGCATTTTGTCTAAAGCTGAATCTGAACAAGTATACATTCAAGGTCTGCGGAGGTAAATTTCTAGGCTACATGGTTAGTCAACGAGGCATTAAGGCCAATCCACAAAAAATTCAGGCCATTCTCGACTTCACTCTTCCTCAAACAGTTAGAGACGTACAGAGGTTAGTTGGGAGAATTATTGCCTTAGGCAGATTCATTGCAAGATTGGCAAACACAAGCTAACCCTTCTTCAAAATTCTTAGAAACGCCAAGAAGTTGGGTTTTCAGTGGAGTAAACAATGTGATCAGGCGCTGATTGAGTTGAAGCAGTATTTATCCTCGCCCCCTATGCTTGCAAAACTTGAACTAGGAGAGGTACTTCAGATTAACTTAGCTATCTCCAAAGCATCGATCAGCTCAATTTTGGTCTCGACCAGAGATGGCAGCTATCGACCAATCTATTATAACAGTAAGTTACTTCAAGGACTGGAGCATAATTATTTGGAGATTGCGAAATTTACCTTGGCAATGGTCACTGTAGCTCGAAAGCCATGTTCATACTTCTAATCTCATGCCATTGTAATGTTGACCAACTAGCCACTGAAGTAAATGTTGTCAATGCCAGACACATCTGGGAGGCTAAGCAAATAGGCCATCGAACTAAGAGAATTCGACATTGCCTTCCAATCGAGAACAGCCATCAAAGCACAAGTTTTGGCGGACTTCACTGCTAAGCAAGTTGACTTGCTGGAGAAGAATTTCTAAGCCCATCTTGTTTGAACTTTGCAAGTCGATGGATCATCGACCACATCTAGAGAGGGAGTAAGAGTGGCTCTCCGATTCCTAGCATAAGAGAAATATGATTTTGCAATAAAACTAGACTATGCAGTTACAAATAATGAAGCAAAATATAAGGCCCTCTTTGCTAGCATGAGGATGGCACTTTACTGAGGTGTCAAACACTTGATTGCAATAACAAACTCTCAATTGGTGGTAGAACAGGTTGAAGAAAATTTTGAAGCTAAAGATTCCACAATAAGTTGATACCTAGTGGAGGTTAGAAAATTACAGCAATTATTCAAAAAGTTCACCCTCAGTCAGGTACTTTGATCGAAGAACGAGTGTGCAGATGCCTTGTCAAAATTTGCTAGCTCAACTAGGGGCACGAGAGATATGAAAATAACATTTATGATCATCAATAAGCCATCAATTGGCTCATTCGAGAAGAATCTGGTAGGAAGCATCGAGGAGATAGTTCCTTCTTAGCAGGACCCAATCAAACTCTACTGAGTCATTACACAGTCCCCGAAGATAGAAATAAGGCTTAATGACTTTAAGGACAAGCTGCCAACTTTACACTCGATGAGCATGGCTAATTGTATAAGAGGTCGATCTCTGGACCCCCCCGAGGTGCCTGGATCCTAACTAGGCTCTCAAAGTATTATAGGATATCCACGTAGGCTTGTATGATAATCATTCTGGGGAAATATTCCTTACACACAAAGTAATCAGGTGCAGATACTTTTGGCTAACTTTATTGAATGACTCAGTAGATTTTGCTCAAAAATATACATCGTGCTAAGTCCATTCAAACCTGTTGCATCAACTTGCGCCTATGGTCAATGTCTAAATCTCTTGGCCATTCGATCAGTAGGGGATTGACATTCTGGGTTCGCTGCCGAAGTCAACAAGTCAATGAAAATTCATAATAGTGGCAATTGAATATTTTACCAAACGGGTAAAGGCCAAGGCTATTTCGAAGATAACAGATGCAGTTATCAAGAGTTTTATCTGGAAGAACATGATTTATCATTTTGGCCTACCTAAGGTCCTTATTTCAGATAATGGGACCTAGTTCCAAAGCAGGAGTACCAGAGGTTGGTGTAAAGCCTTGGAGATCACCCAACACTTTACTTCAGTGGGCAATCCTCAATTGAATGGCCAGATGAAGATAATAAATAGAATGATTCTTGACCATTTGAAAGCCAGGATATAGGATACTGGCTCGAACTGGGCAGACGACCTCTCAAGAGTGCTATGGGTGTACGAGATAACTCCTCAAACAACCATAGGTCATAGCCCTTATAGTCTGGTCTATGGGTCTGAGGCAGTTATTCCCTCAGAACTCATTGAACACATGGCTTAAGTCATTTACTTCCACCCACTCAGAAATACATAAAAAAAAAAAGCTCAATCTTGAGACTATCGATGAGCGTAGGCAAGAAGCTTACAATACTATGCAGCACTACAAGTTGAGGATGGCCGTTTGCTAATATGGATGGGGATAAACTCCCCTGCCCGTGGAACGCCATCAACTTGAGAAAATTCTACATCTAAAAATTGTACTGTAATCATCCTCATATTCCGTGATATGAATAAAGTTCCATCAACACTGTCATCATTAGTTTGCATCACCACAACTCTATCCACTTTACACTATTTCAAGATCTAAGTCAACGCCGTAGTCGAAAAATAAGCGACTTCATGCTGCTACCTAAGATTTAAGTTGACTTATAAATAGCTTCACACTACCCCCCAAGACTTAAGTCGACCCTGTAGTCGGAAAATATGTAGCTTCACACTGTCACCCAATACTTAAGTCAACTCAATAGTCAATGAATAAGCAGCTTCATGTTGCCACTTAAAGTTTAAGTCGACCCCATAGTCGATGGATACGTAGCTTCATGTTGCCACTTAGAATTTAAGTTGACCCTATAGTTGATGCATAAGCAGGTTTATGTCGCCATTCAAGTCTTGTGTCGACCCTATAGTTGACAAAGAAGTAGCTTCACACTGCCCAATCAAATTTTGCATCGACCACGCCGTCGACTTAAAATAGCTACACGCTACAAACTCAAGGTTTTTCAGCCTAAACTAAGTTATCGACCTAGTAGTTGATTAGCAAATTGACCATAAAATAATGAAAATCAACTACACAGTTTTGAAAAATAGACTGTTAAGCACGCATTACCAAAACTATGCATGAAGCAAAATTGACGACAATATTGTGAGATTCTCTTGATAATTATCTTGATTACTGACTAGGTTGTTAACTATTCACCCATACTATTGCGACAATAAAATTGCATTTGACAAGAAGCATGAAACTCATTTCATTTAACAACATAGATATGGAAAAAGATCTTTCATTCATTGAAAATTCATTACAATTCTAGTACAAAAAAAAAAAAAAATAGTAGCAAGCTCCAAGATGAACTTTGGTTGGACTCGGCTTGGTCACCCTTCGGCCAGTCTAAATTAGTCTCTGGCAGCACAAATGCGAGTAGCCAAATCACTTGAGAAGGTCGAGAAGTACCGTGAAGGCACTCATGAAATTAGTTGAGTGCAGCATGTACTACGCGACATTGACCTGCTCCTTCCTCAGCTAGATGGCGAGGTCCTCGATGAAGGCAAATTTGCTTGCTAGGTCATTCAGCCTGGCTCGACCTCAGCATGTTTCTTTTGCGCCATAGTCATTAGCTCAGCGAGGATATTTATCATGGTGTCTTTCTCCTCGGCCCTATCGACCCCACCCTCCTCAAATTTAGGGTAAGGTTGCATATTATCATTAAGAGCAAGGCTTATTATAGTCTTGTTATTGGGCCAAAAAGTATAGCCCAGGCACTTGAGCTACTTGATAGCTTTATGGAATGCATCATGAGCATCATCAATCGACATAATTACCTTTGCATTTTAGTAAGCCGAGCTCAAGATGAACTGCTCCATTACCTCCCGCCATATTATAGAGAGCTGTTGAGTGAAGGCCTCCCATGCCTCCTCAATTGCATCTACGCGACCCACTGCTCGACTTGAGAAGTAGCTCACCTACAGTCCAAGTGAGCCCTTTTCAGTATGGAATCCATCTGATTTCTCTCCTTGACCACCTGTACAAGCTACTAATCTTTAGAACTCAGCTGCTCTTTGAGGTTTGCCATCTCCTTCGTTAGCTAGTCGACCAAAAGCTGAGAAGACTTGAACTGAACCTTAATGGTTTAAGCATCGCCTCCCCTTTGTGGCTCCTCTCAATCAGCCAAGGCCAATTCTGATCGATGGTAAAGGTTGTATCCTAGTTGGCCCACCTAAAACACAGAACGTTAGTGAACAATACCACTTTTTAAGAAAGAAATTCAATGAGAAATAGTCAACCTCCCATTTACCAGATTACAATGATAAACCAGAGCTTCAAGTGCCCCAACTTGACTCAAGTTTATCAGTTTGCGCTGATTTGGGGAAAACAACCCAATTATTATCCATTTAAGGGCGTCACTGCCTATCATCCCCTTTAAAGGATAGAGGTTGAATCGATTACCTCTATAGTAGGGTTAGGTCCAAAATAGGGTGATTGCAATCAAGAAATTTGAAATAGTACCCCATCATCGTGCTTACCAAAAAGTTCGTAGCCTGTTACCACCTTTTATTTCCCTTTATCGCCCGTTGTCCTCTTGGGCGCTGAGTTTCCATGCTCTATCATCTGCCTTTTACCTCGACCTATGGGGTTGCTTCACACATGCTTTTTTGGTTGAACAGGCGAGGCTCGAGTGCCTGTTCGATTTGGGGCGCGATGGAAAGGTGGTTGATTGGGTTGAGACGATCGATTGTGCTGCAGAGGCCGCTCGTCAAGTAGCTGCTCAATGGCGCTCCTCATTCTTTAGTGCTCTAGCTTAAGCCTCTACTCAACTTTGGGCCATGACCTCTTCTTGATCCGCCGACAAAGATAAAATAAATTAATTAGAATTAAGTAGAAAAAATTGAATAGAAAGAAATAATTTCATAGTTAACATAATCGACAAAGATCGCTACCCAGCTGATTGCCCATGGGTAGGTCAAGCTCGACAGACAATAGGCTAGCTAACACCAAACACCTCTTTTCTATCAATATTGAGGCCTCCGAATGCCCAAATTTGACCAAGTCTCGGATAAAAGTATTAGGCTAACTAGGCGTTTGGTTACTCAGTATTTCTACATGCCCCCTCCACCATTCCCTCAAAATATTAAAATCTCCTGGTCCTTGAACGTATAAAAAGTGTTTTTTCCACTTCTAGTCATATGAGGAGGAAAGGCTACTAAGAACTTTTGATGCGGGATCGCTGTCAAATAATAGAAGCCGAACTCTTCTGTGCTACTCGAATTTTGGTATAATTGTAAATGAAATAAATTTGAAAAGTTGGTGAAGGAGACAGGTTGGTTGAACATGCGCATCAGCACATCAAAACTATAAATGGTGGCAAAAACGTTGGGTAGGAGTTGGGTTATGCAGACCTCGAGGCCTACTAGGAGGTCGACTATTGCCTGAGCTAAAGAAAACCTAAGGTCACACCTCAACCGCTCCTCAAACACTATTATACATCCCCTAGGAGGTTGATGTATCGTACCCTAAGCCCCAGGCACTAAAAGCTTATATTCTTTAGGAATGTGGTATATCTCCTTAATTCGCATTAGGTTAGCCGGGGTTATTTTAGAGACTATTTCACTATAATGATCTAGTATGAATAACCGACCACGCGATGTAGGCGCTTCACCGGGCCAGCCTCATCCTCAGAAGCAACCCTCTTAGTGCTTAAGCTATTTGAGCTATTGCTCGATGAGCTATCAGAACTACTCTCACTTATTTTTTCAGACGCACTTTTCACCTCAATTTCCCCCTGGAACATTATACCCTCAAACCTAGTGTTCTCACTATCTAAAGTACTAGACATCTTCGCAGAGAAAAATAGAAGAAAAGAACAAACGAGCAGAATAACTTACAACGGATATCTTGAAAATTCTAAGTGCAAAAAGGATTTAAAGAGCTTGGAAGGCAAGAACTCAACCAAAGATGATTTCAGCAAAAGTGTAAATGGATGTCTTCAACCCCCATATTTATGGGTATTTGGATGTGGGAACCCAAGCGACAGTAATAATTGCACTGCCACCCCTTGGCGCTTTGTATTCTATGATGTAACTGGTGTATTAAATGTGAGAAAATCATTAGAAACCCTGATCGAGTATTCAAAAACCCCTATCGAGATGACAGAATCCTAGTCAAATAGCATAATCGCCATAATCGTTATTCAATTATCTATTCACTTCTCCTGCTCATCAACAAGCTCGATCAGGACCATGAACAGGGGGCACTTATGATACAGGATAGCTCAACAGGCCCAGTCCAATAAGTTTTTGACCTCAAAGGTGGCCCCCAAGTCCATTTAACATGCATGGCCTAACGTCGCTCCTGAAGCCAGCTGGGCAGAAAGCACTAGATCATAGTCGTTTGTTTGAGTGAATAGCTCTCGACCACATGTAACATGAGGCTTCAAGCTGCTTCATCTGTTCAACCATCCCTCTAGTCGATCGTCTTATCTGTTCGATGATTGTCGATTAGAGTGTTTACTCTGGTATTGACTCATATCCCTGTCGTATTAAATGTTATGACAAGTAGTATGCCTCGCATTAATGGCACGTGCCACCTGGTATAGTCTTTGCCACCAACTCTGGCAGGGAGCTACCTACCCAGAGTACTGTTCATCGTGGAAATTAGGAGATGATGCCACCTAAAATAGTACCCGAATTGAAAATAACTAATAACACCCAGACAAGAATAAGAGCCCTCTACACTTGATGGGGGCATCTTAGACATATAATCCACTAGGAGAATGCCATAAATACCTCACTGCCAACTGCTCTTCGAGTAATACCAAATACACTATACGCTCATAATCTTCTGTTCGATTACTTTATTTCGACAAGAACTAACTTGAGTGTCGAAGTGCCTTCGCCAGGGGCACCTCGCCTAGTTTGACATTTGCTGTTGTTGCAGATCTCAGATTTCGAGAAATATTGTTGTTGGATCATTTGACCTCCCAGATCGAATTAGCCCAAACACAACCCAATTTATTATAAACGACTTTCAACCTCATCAATATATTTGAATTTATCTGGTGAGATAAAGTTTTTTTATTATAAATATTTAAAATTATCCGATAAGGTATTGTTCTGCAATTTTTGGATAAAATACAACACAAAATTTTAGTTATAAAAGATAAGTTAATTACATTAAATAAATATTAAAAAATAAATTAATAATCAAAACAAATTTAAATTTAATTAAAAAATTTAAAATTTAATGTGCAATATCTTTTAGAAAGGCCACATAGGCATTCTCCTAACACAATTATTTTGTGGACAAAGAATTGAAAGTAGAATCATAACTTCTGGTGGAAACTAAGTGAAGTGCTAGTTTGCTTTCGAAGAATATAATTTAAAGAACCAGAATCATTCCCAGAATGTTGATTATTCATATTGCCTTTATAAAGTTGTTCTCGTATTGATAAGATTTTTATTGATAAGAGAGAGGGCAGAGGGAAAACCCCATCTAATTTTAAATAAACTTTTGTTGGGTGGTTTGTGACTGTCGACGTGACGTGCATGTGTGTTGTGTATAAATAAAAAAATAAATCTCTGTTAATATTTCTTTCGTTTATGTCTTTCCATTTATGTCCTTATCTCCGCAGAGTCCTGCTCCTTAAATACAACTCAGCTCAATCCAGTGGGAGGGTTGATTAACTTGGCCCCACCTTTTTATCTATCTAAAATTCGAGATGCTGGCAACTTATACGGCAAGTTCTCACGCGCTCCAACACCTGGTACATCAGCGCGTCAACACCACACTCCCAATCAGATCTCTTCCAGCGATCCAATTAGAAGTTTAGAACTTTATCTTCCTTCTTCCCCCAAACCACAGCATAATTAAAAACAACAATGGCTACCCACTGAACGATCAGTAAATAAATAAAAATTATTTCTTTCTTGACAGGGAAATAAAAAATGGAGTCGGAGCTTAAAGCCCAAACTCCACAACCCACCCACCAGGAGCCCGAACCCGACGACAGGCCACTCCTCAAACCGGACCCGAAATCCCCAGAACCGAAAGACCAGAGTCTGGTATCCAATGAAAGCATCGAGGAAATGGAGAAAAAATACGCCGCGTTTGTACGGCATGATAAGTACGGGATAATGGGCCGAGGGGAATTGCCGTGGGGAGAGAAATTCTTACTTGGGCTGGCATTGGTGTTTTTGGTGCCAATAAGAGTGGTCGCAGGGATGACTATTTTGGTAATTTATTACGTGATTTGTCGGGTTTGCACAGCGTTTCTAGCGCCCAACAGGGAGGATGAGCAGGAGGATTACGCGCACATGGGGGGGTGGCGGAGGGCCGTGATTGTACAGAGCGGTAGGTTTCTGTCAAGGGGTATGCTTTTAGTTTTCGGGTTCTACTGGATTTCCGTAACCATTAGGGATGATGAGGTTGAGGGGCAGTTGAATAATGAGGTACTCTTTTCTTGTTGCTTAGTGCTTTGATGTGCCGGGTTTTGTTTAAAATACTGATTTGATGCATTTTATGAGTACTTTAGTTTAGCATAATTATATGACAAGTGTTTAGTGGTGTTCTATGAATTGTTGAATGCGATATGTGTTAAAAATGAATGCAGACATTGAATGAATATCCTGCTACCATTGTACAATTAGAATGGAATTGTTGATCTCACCAGTTATGTAGATACAATAAGTAAAATCTTATAGGCAGGGTATTGGTTTACCATATAAGCGAAGCACCTAATTGTGCCAAGTTGTTCTTTGAGATGGTTAGTAATTAACCTGACATGAACACCGAACAACTATCTCCGAATGCCATGGTTGGGCATGCCAATCACTATTGAGGAAGAGAGAATGATGCCCTTCGTTTCCTTAAATTTATTGGAGCTCGTTTTCTCTAGTTGTACACTTGATTAATTTTCTTTTGTAGCTTGTCATAGTAATAATCATCTCACAAGTTATTCTTTGTAAGACAAGGCTATTGTTTGGGTTTTCCATGTTGGAAAATTGCCTCTTTGGACCCTTAAATTCATGAAATCAAATGGAGTTGATATTAAGTACACTGCTAAAGAAGAGTTCAATTTTTGTTTACAGTGGCATGTTAACTGAATTATATACTCTTGAAATTGCAGTTTGCGCACCGTTTCCAATACCACTTTTGATATTGGTCTATAGTTGGAAAATTGATATACTTGCAGTATCAGTCTTGAGTCTTGACAAATATATACCAATGTAATTTCGTGTTTTTGCTTTGGTAGACCACTCTATGTTATTCACTGATTTAGTTACATCTGTCATGGATGATGCTTCGTCAAGATTTGATTTGCAAAACTTTAGAATAGTTGCACTATGTCATTTATGTTTAAAATATACTGTATCTATCTTATGCTTTTTGCAAACTTTTCAGGCTGCATCAAGGGATCAAACTGAAGAGTTGGAAAGACCTGGGGCTATAATATCAAATCATTTATCATATTTAGATATTCTGTACCATATGTCTTCATATTTCCCTAGCTTTGTTGCTAAGGTTAGTTAATTCTTAGCATATTTTTGTTTGTATTTGCTGTTAATATTTGTGTGTTACACTATGCAGTATGCAATTTGACTGACACCTTTGTTCTCTCTTTTGTTGATTATACTATGCAATTGTGTTGCTGAAGAGATCTGTGGCTAAACTTCCTCTTGTTGGTCTCATAAGGTAGGTTCAATTCCCTTTTTTGGTGTGAGAGTGTGATAGAGAAATTTTATATTTCAAAACACCACGGAGATCTTCCTGTCTGCTGTTTGTTCTGATATGCATTTATTGCTACAATAGACTGGAAAATGCAACCAACTTTCTGGGTCTGGATTCGTGAATGATGTGTGATTAGAAATTTAGAAATATAAAGCTGGTCTAAACATGGCGTTTGGGTCTGAATGACAATATTATAGTTTAAAATATGGTGTTGTATGTTTCTTTCATCATCATGTGCATGGATAATTATTTTTCCAAGTAAATATGAATGACAGCAGGCTTCCTTCTTGTGGCTGCCTCACCCGTATGGTCCTGGATTCACTGAGATATCTAATTTGGGCACTTTTCTATAGTTTGTGTTTTAATACAATTTTTAGGTAAAGCAACCCAAAAGTATCCTGATAAGCATAATGGTTACTTGTTGTCTTCTTATGGTTTTAAATTTCTCTTTTAAGTTGTGGACCTTTTTTCTTTCTTTCCATCTTACATTTATAAGTTATTTGTTTTAGCAAAGGTGACTTAGAAAGTTATTATTTTCATATTACAGCAAGTGTCTCGGTTGTGTCTATGTACAGCGGGAGCTAAGATCACCAGACTTCAAGGGTGTCTCCGGTATTTGTTTTTTACAGTTTTTGGACTTTTTAGTTACTGCACAAAGTTAATAATTTGAGAGGAGGGGATAGAAAGTTAGAATTGTTTGCTTTGTAGGTGAAAATTCATCTTGCAGTATCTTAAAAGAAGTAAAGAGAAACAATTAATTTGCGACATAAATCCTTTTTGTCGTGCACAAGTCTTATCCATCCGATGATAGATGAATAGCACAGCTTTCATAATTAGATGAAATTTATGGAATTGAAAACTATCTACACATTTAGAATATATCCTTCACAAATATTGCTTTAGGAATCGACTCATTTCAGTTCAACAAAGCCTTAGGGATGAAACCTGCAAAAATATAACTTTCTACGAATTTGGAGCACATCCTTTCAAAAAATTGTTTCACTCATTTTGATTCAACAAACCCTTCTTCCTTTATCATTCGTAGTGTATTCATTTTAATATGAGCACAAGGAAATCGTGGTTCGTATCGAAGAAGATTTTATTCCTTGAAATGAAGCTGAAACTTGGCTCCGCCAATTCTTTGTACATTGTTGGGAAGTACTTGTTATTTTGACCTCTTTTGTTTGCAGGTGTTGTCAATGAAAGAATTCGAGAAGCTCATCAAAATAAATTTGCTCCAAAGATGATGCTTTTCCCAGGTTGTGTTTGGCATACCATTAATTAGCTTCTGTTCTTTTGATTCTTTAGCGATATGTAACGCGCTGTTGTCTAACTAGTTTTGAATCTGTCCGCCTGTTATATATATGGGCGTTGAGGTCCGTAAATACACTTATCCTTAACTTCATAAATGAGTTGCGAGCAAATCTTGGAGGTCCCGCAGAAAGGATCCATTGGACCGTACCATGTAAATTTTGTAAATTATAATTTATGTACCTTGGTAATTTCTTTGCAGTGTAGATAAGAAAGAATGTCAATTGGTAATGGAAGATTTGGATATATTTCTTCTTAATATATTCTCTAGATGAAGCTTTTGATTTACAAATTTGTTTCCCAGATGATTCTCCTAACAGAGGTTCTTTATTCTGTGTGTTTGTTTTCCTTTTTCACAAATATCTATTGGGAAATCAGTTAGGCTCTGATTTATATCTGGGTTTTTTTTCATGGAATGGCTTTTTTAACTACATGCATATTCTCTTGTATGCATTGCCTATAAAGGAAGAAATTTTTTTTTGATATTTCCTTTGGGAGTTTGTCATGTTAGTCCAAAATGCTAGTTTCAAAACAACTTAAATGATCAAATACTTCAATTTTCTGTTGTGAGTGGCACATGTCATGAAATCAGTAGCATTCTTACCCTGCGCAGTGTTTCATTTGGATGCTTTAAAAAGGCCTGATTTTAATTGAACTTAATTTCAATATGGTAGTTTTTTTTTTTTTGTCTGTTTCCATAACTTCGTGGGAATGTTGATCGATGCTGAACAGTGATATGATATTTTTGTATCCTTGAGCAGTACCCTAAATGCATTTTCTGCTATTTTAGATGTCTAATAAATTCTTCTTTTGGTGCTTTATCAGAAGGTACAACCACAAATGGAGACTACCTCCTTCCATTCAAGAGCGGTGCATTTTTGGCGAAGGCTCCAGTACTTCCGGTCATTTTAAGATATCCATACCAGAGATTTAGTCCTGCATGGGACTCTATTTCTGGGGTGAGTTGTCTTTGTTTCGCAACTTTAGTTCTCGTTGGCTTCTTGTTTCAGTTGGTTTTTCTTGGTTGTTTTTACTCCAGTCCCAAAACATTTTTCAATTAGCAGAAACATGATTACTGCTTATTTTATTCTTCGAAGAATTTCACTATTCTGTTTGGATCTTATGTCCGCCAGCCTTTTTATTTTTAAAATATAATTGGTTCTCGTGGTGATTCTATATGAGCTTGGCAATAGTATTCTTGCCTACTCAAGTGACCTGTCCTTCATCCAGCTATTACTGGGGGGATCATAGGGCAGTCTTTTCCTATTATTGTCCCTGTGCTTTGTTGGTAGCTGACCTTCAATCAAAAGATTAATTATAAAATATTCGAACTCTGATTCTTGTGTAAAACTTGTCTTAGCTTGCGAAGAATTGAGTAATGCTCATATATATGTGCAATCAAAATTTTGACTAGTGTTGTAACTTTGTTTATTTAAAATACTCCTTGTCAGGTGCGCCATGTGATTCTTCTTCTCTGTCAGTTCATAAATTATATGGAAGTGACGCGATTACCTGTGTATCACCCTTCTGAACTAGAAAAGCAAGATCCAAAGCTTTATGCAGAAAATGTTAGAAAGCTGATGGCTAATGAGGTACTTATTCTTTGAAGCTTCTTTTAGCAAATATTTTGTTCAAATTTTGGGAATCCACTAAGACAGAGTCTAAGACCTAGCATTCATTGCTTGTTTGTCTGGAATGTTACAGAGTTCATCTTGTATGAGTACAATCTGTTCTGTTCGGCTGTCAATGTCAATATTGCTATAATATGTAGGCTTTTATTTTCTCAGCGCACCTGATTATGTAGGCTTTCACTTCCTCACTGAACCCTGTGGAAAGAAAACTTAATGAACCATTATGTTTACATACTCGTGGTGAAAGTGTTATCCATTTAAGATGTAATAGCTTATAAATAGCACGTTCTAGAACCAAAGTATAATTACCAAATAATAGGGACCTGCAATGACATTTCTGATTCACTGAAATTAGGAATAGTGACATTCACTTCTGTTGATGTAATTTTTTTCAAGTGGTTATCTGTAAGTTGGCTGAACTTCGTGAGAGGTGTATCTAATTATTCCCTAAAATTGTATATTGTATAGGTTTTCCGTAGTCTTAAATGCTGAAGATCTATGTTTATTTCTCAAAAGAGCTTAAAGAGACAGAGAAACCTACCAAACTGGAGGTGTTTATCTAGCTTCTCCTGAGGCTTAAATATCTCTTATCTGATTTGCTATTGGTCCTGTTATGCAGGGTAATTTGATTGTTGCAGATATTGGGTTGGCAGAGAAACGAGTTTACCATGCTGCTCTGAATGGTAATATTAGCATGCCTACTGTTTTGCATCAGAAAGACGATTGATAATTTCATGGCCTGGCCCTCTCAAGTCTTGGATGTTTACATTTCTAATAGTAAGGAATGTGAGGTTTTTACGCCCAGGGAAGAATAATATATTGGTGTCATGTTAAACTTCTGTAACCACAATATTTTATACACATGTGGGTGGCCATTGAGTAAAAAATGTTTTGATGCTCCTGTGGAATTTTTATTTTTGAGTCTCCAGTTCAACGGCTCTGCTTATATATATATATATATATTGTGTGTGTGCGTGTTTGTATATTATTCTTTTCTGTGTTAAAAGTATAGAATTAAATGCTGTAAAATTGTTTAGGCAAAACATGGATTTGAATCTGAAACTGAATCTGAATATTCTCTTTGGTGTCCTGCAGGTGTCTTGTGAAAGATAGTCGGGGTTCGCCATGTGTATATCTATTGTGTATATCTATGACTTAAATCCAAGAAAGTAAAATGAAATGCAGAAATATCTCTTGTTGTCCATATGATTTCTAAATGTTAAAGATTGTGGATATATATATATATATATATTATATCTATCATAATAGTGGTGAGCTTTGGTGAGATTCTGAAAGGTGGGCTATACTTGACATGGTAAGCAGCTTGGGTTAAGAGATGATCCTGGAAGCCGATTAGAGAGAGAGAGAGAGAGAGAGAGAGAGAGAGAGTGGTGGATCTATCTCGCTTGTTCAAATTCAGATAGTAATGGTTTTGTGGGAGAGTGAACTAATTTAGGGCCCTAACCTAGCTAGCATGACAGATGTATTATTTGATTCTTGCAACACAAAGTTTGAAAAAGAAGACGACTTGGTGGTCTGGAAAATAGCATAAACATGTGTTTTCCTATCTAATAGTTGGAGGATCCGAAGATTGCAAGTGCTTGTTGGATACTTGGTAGTTCACTTGTATTTGGCGATGCTTTTATGATGCGACACAAGAACAACAATGTAAATGTAATTGTTTTTACTATGATTTTCTCTCCTGTTTTCTGAATTCTCTGCTCTTTAATGACATTCATGTTTTCTTGCAAAATTGAAAAGCAACGCAGATATTGAGTGGAAAAGAGTGTTGCTGTACAGGAAATAAATCGTTTTATCAACCAGAATACTTCCATAAAATTGCTCTCTAAATGCACTTCATATTGAGAGATGTAGAGTTTAGATGGCCAAATCATATATTTCTGTATGGCTTTGCCATCAATTTCAATCGAAAACGGCCAACAGACATGTTTGATGCCGTCTAGGTTGTTAGTTGAATTTACATCATCTGATACTGAGACAACTTGAAGATAGAAAGAATTAATAACCAACATTGGACAAAACACAGCACAATCAGTCATTCATTAACACTATTATTGCCTTCACTGTCGTACAGATAATCACCACAACAAGGCCCATGAAATTTCCTCTTTACCTTTCCTTTAGTGAACCATTTGCGGACCTTTTTAATTCCCAGGGACGTAGGCACCCTTTCAAGGGAGACTGTAGCAAGAATGAAGAAGTTGACAACTGCTTTTGCCTGGATGAGATGGACGACAGACAACTGAAACTATTTCTTAGCCTCCTTTTCTCACTATCATTGTATGCTTGATATTTTGGGGCATGTTGCACAGTAGTAATTCTTAGGGCTTCCGGCAGCACAAAGTTGAACATTGAACCTAGTTACATAACAAAAGGCACACAAAACTATGAGCCAGCCTTTTAAGACATCATGATGACAATAAAACATGATATGCAAGAAAAACTTACCTAATTTGGCGAGTCGATTTACCCATTTAGGAATTCTTTTTCCTGTCAGCTTGTAACATATGTCCTTGCAAAAATGGTTGCAGTTCTTCACAATCAAGTGATACGTATCACCATTGTAATTTGCAGCTTGGCGTTCCATGAACTCCCTAACCTGAGTGGCATCCAATGAAGTAGTGCCAATGAATATGGATTTCCTGAACTTAAATCCAGGGCACTGACGAGGTTCAACTTCAAAGACACCACTTGATGGATAGTCATGAGCTCCAAATGCATATTCCACGCCATGAACTGCCAAGTGCAACACGTTTTAATTAGAAACAGAATATTCCACCAAAGTAAGAACCATGCAATTTAAATTTACATGGTAACTTGGTTTCCAGACTTAAAGAGAATGCTAATTGCGAATTAAAAGAAGCAAAACAAGGCAACGAAAAGTGTAGAAAGCAGCCCCAACACAAGTGTAAGAATTTTCAAGGAAATGAGACGCAAGTTCCAGAAATAAGCAGAAGTAAATATATCTGGAATGCAGCCAAACCTACCTTCTACACCAGAGTGAAATATGCCTAGGCCAGCCCAGTAGACATAACCATTCATGGGTGTCAAGTCATACACATTGAGATACACTGGAGTGTTTTTGGCACCATCATTATCAGACTTCACTTTTGAAAACAAACAGAAACGCCGGGCTGATTTTTCTGTCAAACAGAGTGGCACTATGGATTTCCACCCTTTCTTTGATCCTAACTTCATGCTGCTTTTATAAGGCAAGCACTTCAGTGAAGATCCAATAGAATCTTGTGCGTCTGGAGAAAACAGAGGAATACAAGGCTAATAAGCAATGATAAAGCAACAGAAGTGACAATATAATAAACAGAAATGAATGAGATAACTGATGAACTTTTCAGGGTTCCATAGTTTAGCCTATAAGAAGGCCTCATCAGTAATTTAAAACTAGAGAAATAGGGATACTAGCAGACATTAGCGCATAACTAATAAATTGTGTTGCCCAAATACGTAAACAGGCATCACAAAAAAATTTATTGACACATTGGAATAACGATTACGCTACCACATTGGAGTAATGATTATGCTAGCATGTACTCCATTAGCTAGGGAAAAAATATGACAATTTTATAATGTTAGACTTCAGGTATTTCAAAATGCAGGCATACAGCTATAAACAGGATCAACAGAGCCACGAAGACCTAAAAATGGGCACCAAGAATGTTATAAAAACTGCTTCTACAGACAAATGTTATTTGTAAGACTGCTGAACCACAGAGGTAAGAATGTAATAATGGGTACACAACTTAAAGAGGAAACTAAACTAACAGGTGGATAGGGTTAGTTCACAATAATCAAAGAGAAAAAGGTGTTTAAGAGAAGCAAAAATAAAATCAGTTTTAGAATTCCTACAGACTTGCTGCATGCATAAGATATTCTCATGGTGCAAATCTAAATTACTCAAAACAGGATGAAATAAGGCAGAAAATGGCAACAAACCTCTCATATCCAACTCATATTATCATTGCATCCCAAGACAACCTTGTCTATGTGATATGTTGCAAAAATCAATTCAAGACCACACAATTCACTTTCTGCCAGATAGCTGATGCTCCCATGAAATGATAAGGACACTTGTGTTTAATTGCTTAAAAGATAATGCAATAGGATGTGTTTGATAGTCAATTACCAAGCAGATACTTATAAAGCTGGCTCTCCTAATAACAACACATATTTTAAAATGTATGTACCATCAAATTTTCCAACATTTGTGGACCTTTGTTGCTTAGCTGATGACATCATGTTTATGAATAATCTATTTCTTGTCAACTATATAAAAACCCATCCAATTCCAATTTACTCACTGGAACTCATATTTTATCATTTAAATATTACAAGACAACAAGTTGAAATGAGTTGGACCAGGACAAACAGTTGTTTCTCTGAATTTCGACAAGAAAAGAATTAAAATAGTAGTATAAAACTGTCGAACAAGAATTGAAATAAGGAAGCAGAAGCTTTAGAAAAAAAGAAAATTTTTGTATGTAGTTCAACTTCTAAAAGTCAAAGTGATAGGAGTGGGAGGCCACTCATCATTTAATGTTGATTAAATTAGTCTTGCTTATAGGGCTGTGGTTTCTTTACTTCTCTCTCTTCATCATAATGAGTTTTAATATTTGTCAGAAAAGTAACACTCATATTAGAATAGCTTAGCCAACGAAATTAGTCATATGCTATCAAAGCAATTTGTCTATCTTTTACTTAGCAGGTCAGTATCATTAGTATTTAATACCATATGCCACCAAACTGCTTTAAATTTTATCTCAAAACTTCGGCCAAAAACTTGGTTATCAAGCCAGAGTCTGCTTTGAGATCTAAATTATACACATAATACTATAGATGGCTTTTTATTATTGTAAAAGCATAACAAATTTGATGATTTTACATAGCTAATTTTAATACTTTCTTCCAGTAGCCAACAAACTCCAGCACACCTGAGTGCCACACACACACACACACAAAAAAAAAAAAAAAGACTGGGAAGAGGGAGAGAGAACAAGGAACTATGCGGCTTAATTCTTTAACTCTTCTTCTTTGTCTTCACTGACCACTTAGATGACAATAAAGAATTCTTCTGAGTTTTTCACTTTTTAACGATGTATTCTATATGGATCAGCAAGTCAAAGCAGCTAAGCAACAATATACACATATGCCAATTAGCAACATACTGCAGCGTGTCAAAGCAGAAAGACGACTGAAAAACTAGCTAATCACCAAGCTGGTTCAAGAATCACCAACATATTGACACAAGTGTGTAATTAACCATATCATTTTTTTTAAAAGAGCAAAATTGGTCGAGTTTGGTAGGGGTTTTGGACTATAAGGTAATTCCTTGTATTTCACCACTTATTATATACCACTAGTCAGTCAAATTAACATATAGGCTTTAGACTCAAAACGTTTGCACCATCCTTCAATCAGCGAAAGCTTCTTCAACAGAAAAGTATCATAAATCAACAGAACTATGAGTGAAAGTTTGAAAATATGCAAAACTAAGTGAAGACAACCACAAAGACTGACCAAAATGAAGGAAAGGAGCTTCAGTTTCATAACGAGGCCAAAATTATGCCAGATCTTGTTTCCTAGTTGGAACATTTACAGCAAAAGACATAAGAAACCAAGAAACAGAACATTCAATAAATTCTTGAAAAAACAGATCAGCCCTTAACTAATTCTTCGAAAAAAATTCTAGCTAATTATATAACCAAATAGGGGAAATAAAAAGTACACTGACATTATTGAAAAAGAAAGAGATTAACTGTTTTACCCAGCAAATAGAATTTCAAGAACAAGAAAAAGAAAAAGCTGGAGGAACAGAAACTTACAGATATGAATGGGAATAGCATTGGTGGGTAGCTAAAGATTCCAGCTTTCGGCTTCTTCTGAATATTGCACAGAAGCACTGTGCTGCTAAAATCTCTCTCTCAGTGTTGCGTGCAAGAGAGGGAGAGCTCCTGGAGATGGGTTAATTAGCAAGTGTCTCTTTCTTTGGGTGAATTATTATTTGCACATGTTCATGGTTTTCCGACAAATCCCAGGTAAGTAAAACACTGCAAAGTGTCGACAGAATTCTGAAATCACTAATCAAATGCTAAAGCATAATTATCATAATAGCGGCTTATTCAGTGAGAGTAGTACTGTAGTGTCTGGAAGATAAAGAAAAAGGAAAGAGTGTCTGTGTGAAGACACCCCTAGTTTTGGAAGCTAAGATGATACGACACAACACAAAACAATTCACTCTCCATCTCTCTCTCACTCTCATTTATTTATCTTCAACCACAAATAGGTGAGAATAAAGTTTGGGCTTTGCCTTTTTTTCCTTTCTTTCTTTTCTACTCTATATATCTTCTTCTTTGTGTTCTTTGTTTACTGGTCTTGAGAATAAAGTTACAGAGACAAAGGCAGTGAAACAAGAGAGTAAATCACAAGCCAAATCAAAAGATTCTGAATAAAAAAACACCAGGAAAAACAAAGATGCAGTTTCAGACCTTTTCTTTTTGGGATTCTTTTATTTATTGTTTACTTATGTGGTCTTTTAATCATTAACAGGACTGAATAATGTGCTTTATTTAATAAAACTTATTCTTCTCTACTATTATAAAAAAAAATTTTAATTGTGATGTAGAGGGAAAATTAATGCTTCTGGATATTGCATGTAGATGTAATACCAAATTTTGTGTTTTAAAATTTAGCCTTACAACCACATTTAAATACATTACTCAATTGGGTCTTAATTATAAATATAAAAAATATTATCAACAAAATTATCAAAAATATTATTTTTGTATTACCACATTTAGAGCTATATTTCTAATAATATTTTTTGGGTAATATTTCAGATATTTACAAGCATTAGTTTTGCATTGGATTATTTTGCTCACAATTTAAATCTAAATTTAAAAAATAATTACTGGCAATTTATTTGCATGTAGAAATCTGTTTTTTTCATTCTTTTTAATTAATTAAGATTAATATTATTTTAACAATCATAATTATCTCTTAATACCATGTCTTGCTAAAGAAACTTTATAAATTATATGTCTCTTATGAAAATTGGAGGATACTACTAAGAGTGGGTCGAATACAAGTGCAGGAACTAATTGTGCCGCAACGAAGTCGAAGCCTGTTTTGCAACATAAAGAAAGTTGGAGTGACGTGGCGTTCATTTGAGGGTGAGGGCACCTAGGGTGACTCCAGTTTCTCGATGTACAAAATAAATGAATGAAAGATTAATATTTCATTTTGATTTGAATGTTAAAAAATTGCTTGTCATTTTATGATCATTTACATAATACATGTTTTTGATTTTGAAAATAATAAAGTATCTCTATAAATAAAAATAGATAAATTTTATTTATTAGAGTTATGTTGAATATTAAGAAATATTCCACAGACTAAATTGGTGATCAAATAATAACTTATAATAAGTTATTTTTATAAATAAAGTACAAAGAGATTATATATTTATTCTATTGATAAATACTTGATATTTTAAAAACCTTAAATGTCATGATAAACATTGTTTTTGTGATTTTCACGTTATTAAAAAAAATTATACAAATGTTATGTTCCATTTTCATTTTCTTATTTTTCATCTATTTTTAAAATTTTATTATTTTAAAAATTTATATATAATTAATAAATTCAGAGTTAGCAATTATTGATATTCTATAATTTTATTCAAGTATAAATTATCTTGAAATTTAATACATTCAATTGAAATTGATATTTATATTATGTTATTTAATAACAAATAATTTTCTTTAAGTAATAAAAATAATTACAATTTATTTTTTAATCACATTAAACAAAATGAATATTGTTGTAAGCCTTGCAATTTTATTTTTTTATTTTATCATTTTTTTTCCAAGTTTGGGTTTGATGTTGCAAAATGCTGCGTGTAGAGGAAATGAGGGTTGAATATTGTTCTGAGCTTGAGATCTGCAACCACAACACACGTTAAACTAGCCGAGGTGCCCCTAGCTAAGGCACTACGACGCTCAAGTTAGTTCTGGTCGAGAGGGTAATTGAGCAGAATATAGAGAATGTAGGGTGTATAGTATAAATGGCATTACCTTGAGCGTGGCTGGGCCTGAAATATTTATAGTTTTCTGCGGGTGTGATTTTACCAAAGTACTCCTATCAGGTGCACTAGCTTTTTCCCATGCCGAGGGAGTTGGGAGTCATTCTATATCCAAATTCCAATACTGTGTCAGGTGACTAAATTTCCTACTTTTCCAGGTAAATCGTTCCAACAGAGGCACATTTTTGCCAAAGTTGTTGGCAAGGCTATCAGAGTTGTCGGTAACGGTTGCACTGGCTGCCACGTGTCATTGGAGTGGGCTTGATCCATCAGATCAACATGCCCGATGGGGATTCGAGTGAACATCGAAGGTCGATCAATGTCGACCAAACTCAATGCTCAAATTATCGGAGTAGTATTCAAGTCGATACGGGTCGATCGTAGATACTCCCAAGTGAGGTTGATACCGGTCGACCAAACCGATTTCACCTTTGGGCCTTGTGGGTCGTCTCATTAGATATTGGGCCTATTGGGTTATCCCATATCATGAGTTCCTCCAACTTTCGGTCCTAATCGAGCTTGTTGATGAGAAGAGGCAGAGAGTTTATATTCAACCATAGCATTTAATACGCTTGACTAGGATTTTTGAAATTCCAACCTAGGTTTTTGAAATACCGACTAGGGTTTGAGACAGTTTCTTTGCATTTAATACTGCTATCAGTGCACAGAATACGAAGCATACAGGGGTAGGCTGTCATGATGGCAGTTACACGATTTCCTGCGCATGATTGCCATAAATAGGGGGATAAGTCCCTTCATTCACACTTTTGCAATCTGAATATCAGATAGAGTCTACATTATTGAAGAGTTTCCTGCTTCGTACTTTTTGCTTGAGAAACTTACACTATAAGTGTCCTTGTTATACCTGTATTTTTTCTGCCTTTACATTGTAGAACCATGTCTGTTAGTGCGGATTCTAGTAGCA
>JACGDI010005813.1:121930-134233 GCA_014898725.1 Jacaranda copaia
AGTTCTTATGTTTTATGCTTTAACATACTGGGCCCACACCTTTCAACATGTATAACAATTATGTTGGCCATCACAACTCAATCTTAATACAAACAAATGTGATAAATGGCATTTCCTTTTTTTCTTTTTCTTTTTCCTGGGCAGGTAAAAGCACAAACTTTGCATTATGGACCATGAAATTATTGTAAGACTAAAACTTGCCTGTAATGGGAACACTATTCTCCAAATAGTCCTCAATAAAAAGTAACGGGATGACAGGTAAAAGATATCAAAGGGAAATATGAGAGTCATTGCAACAGCCGCATACAAGAGCACCTGCAAGTGCCAATACAAATGTTACAACGTCATATTATAGAATAAAAAAAGCACAGAGAAAAAGAAAACATGTCTGTCCTTAGGGAGGTCAGGTTTAGGAATGGCAACAAGTTGGAATCAGCTAAATACTCAACCCACTTGTGGTGGTTCAGGGTGGCTGAACAAGTCCTGGACAGGTTTATGGATTTCATATTTGGGCCCAACCAGATTCAGGGTGAGAAATGGATCTGTGAATTGATCCCAAACACACCCCATATATATTAGGTATATATATTTTTTATTTCTCTAGTTTCTTGGAGTTCCAGAAAACAAACTTTAATTTCACATTCAATAATGGAGTCTGAGATTATTGCCTTAGCAATGGCAGTAAAAGTGGCAAAGTGGCTTAGTGACCTAGTAATCAAGATTCCTATATATGGCCCAAGCCAATGCCTGCTATTGCAATCTTTTGAGATGATAATGAGGCAACTTTATTATGAGCATTCAGTAAAAGTTACAATGGAAAATCAAGGCATATAAGTCTTAGACATAGCTATGTAAGGCAGCAGCTCATATGAGCAGCAGTTACCATTAGCTATGTAAAGTTAAAAGGAAATTTGACTGATCCTTTTGCAAAAGACCTATCCAGGGATTGGGTATGGAAGACTTCTAAGGAGATATGTTTAAAGCTTTTGAAATGAGAAGTTATGTGCAAGCAACCAGATGCTAGAGTAATATCTAAGTCCTCTGGTTCAATGGAAAACCCGATTTTCATTCATTCATCTTACTATCGACGACCAGTCTTCCTTTCCTTCTCCACAGTGACCTTATGCCCTTCGCACAAAATCTTCTGTGATCTCTTTCTGCTGCTCCTTGGTAGTCTGGCAGTCACGGCACCCACCACTAGCGGCTGTCACAGCTACCACTAAAGCATCACATCTGACTTTCTCCTTGCTAATCATCACTGCATTCGCCGTGAGCTAAGCATCTAGATTGAGATCTCTCCTCACAACATTCCATCCGCCAACAGCCAGCTGCTCCACTTTATTTCTCTAACCAACATCTGTCCTTGTTATTCCACAGCACCCACCTATATGCCATCAGTGTGATTGGCGATCAAGCATATGCCACAACTAAATTTTGGTAAATTTCTTCATTGCGTTTAATTTTTTTATTCATGTCATGTAAATTAGGTTTCCACAACTAAGATTTTGAATTTTGGGATTTGCATTAAGGATTTATAATTGGGGACTAAATTTGGGTTTTTGAATTGTTGAAGAAGTTGAGTTTCCTAATATTTTATTTTTTTAATATCTACATATGTATGAAAGTACAGAAAGGAATATGACTGTATGTGGTTTGGAAGACTGGAAGTAGGGACTAGGGATATGTCTCCTTTGTTTTAACTTCTCCACACTTGTAGCAAATGCTCTATATTTCCTAAGGTGACTTTCCTCCAATTTTCTTTCTTTTAGATCCCTGTTAAGTAATATGTTGTTTTCTTATGCTATTCATAAAGCAATAGATAAAAGTGATGCTAGTTTTCCCTGTTGCCCTTTTGCAATGAGATATGTGTTATAGTTCATCTATTTCTACACTTTAAACTAAAACGGATATCTGTAATCAGGTTAAGATTTCAGTCTATATGGCATCTTCGTTTATGGCTTTCGAGTTTATTTGCTATTTATCATAGTCTAATAGAGCTCAATTTTTTGTAAATGTAGGACTTGGTTGTTTGGCTAAGACAAGCATCAATTTTTTCAATGAAATTTCATTGAAGTTTGGTAATGCAAAAATAAGGACTAATATGACCTGTTTTACTTCAATTGAATGTTCCCTACTTATTTTTTTTTTTATTATTATTATAATATATTTGCACAGGTTCCTTGCTCATCTATAAATTACCACTAGTAATTAAGGGATGGAATTTAAAAAAAGAGGTAGTTTTCTACCTTCCATTAATCTCCAAGAAAGCAATGTGGCATTACAATCACCTTTGAGGATAACATGGATGTGATAATACCTTAGGAGTTTGGGATATCCCTGAAGATTGCGGCAAGAGAAAATGCATATCTGAGAAGTGGAAATACTTTAAAAGATTGAAGGTTGATGAAACACTGCAAATCACTTCTGGGGATATTAATGGAGGCGATGATGACTTAGGAATTAGCGATATCCATGAACCACTCTAAGAGAAAAACGAACACTGAACACGTGGAACCATTTTAAGAGATCGAAGGTTGATGACACTCAATATGCGGAGTATACAACTGCAAATTCCAACCCAAAGCCCTCAGTAGTCATAGAACCACTTATTTTAAAAAGTACTATGAGAAGACTTGTAAGAAACAACCACTAAAGTGGATATCAGTCAAAGCTAATGATAGCAGACAAGAAATTAGTGGAAGGAAAGATTCCAACACATATATTCAACTAAGAAGATCTAAGGCATAAGCTTACTATGATGGTTATCATACATGATTATCCTCTTAATATGGTTGATCCAGTCATGTTGCCAAAATTCATTGTTAGTCTCCAACCATGTTCTAATGTGATCTTAAGAAACACACCTAAAAATAACATCTTAAAGATTTACGATGCTGAGAGACAGTGTTACAAATTATTGGACAAGCTTAAGGGACAATATCTAACTGAATTTACATCATAACATCCAACAATACCAAGAAAGGTATCATGGCAATTAATGCACATTTCATTGATGCTTCATGGGTTCAAAGATTGTATTTTATGTTTAATTATAATATTAATATTATATTTATGCTTTAAGAAAATGAACTTATGACAACCAATTATTCTATATAGGTTTGCTTATATGTTTATACAGGCTCTACATATAGCTTAAGCGCTGCCCAGTTGCTTGTTGAATCTTTGATGAATTTGAACATTTATCAAAAAGCATCAACAATCACGGTAGATATTTGCACAATCATTGATGCCATGATTAGTATTCTCTTGGACCGGCTTTCAAGGATAAATATGCCATTAAATGGAAATGTAGTTTATGTGCATTATGTGCTTATATTTTGAATTTGATTGTGAAAATGGTTTATGAATAATTAATGGTGTATGATAGAAAGTTCTTAATAGGGAACTTGATGAAGGGGAGGCCCAACAGGTCTAATGAGTTGCACATGTCAGGTTTTGATTAGAGACAGGTTGGGTCTCGGAGTTGGCTAGATTCGCAATATTGCCATCCCTCATCAGGTTCCATAATTATGTCAGACTTCAGAAAGCACGATGTTAGCTACCAAGCCCCAATAGTTGGACCAGGTTAGACACATGAGTTTTTCATCCAAGGCAGGGCAGATCCGGGTTTAACTAAATCCACTCCATTGCCATCCATTATCTAGATCCATCAATTATTTATGTTGGTCTAAAACAAAAACATTAACAAGCAACCCAAGAAATATTAGCATGATCATAAGGAGTTGCATCACACACAAGGAATAGCATTCTAATATTAAGTTCATTTATCTCATCAATGAACAAAACCACTCACAGCAGCATGCACCCCAAGTAGCCAGGCGTTACATCTTTAGTAGAACATCTATTTATTTCTTCAGAAATGGTAGTTTCAGATATGGAAAGGATACTAAATTATTAAGAATGTCCAAAGTTAAAAGTTACCTTGCAAGAGAAAAAAGTTGTTGACATTTACGATAAGCAATGTAAAAATTGAATCCCTTGGAATTTTCCTAAATAATTATACATGTATTTTAAGTGATAAAAATCATAGGCATTTCAACAGAAAAAATGGCCAAGTCTAACTTTAACATGCATAGTTTAATGACTTCTGTTCACTTGTTACATATTTAGCACATTTCAAGTCACATTCATTGAATTCAATTAGAGAATGCATCTCTAACATGTAATGAAGAACCCTATTCTTTATATACATGAGATTGGGGTTAGAATACAAGAATGATGGATATGTATAATCTATCATTTAAGATAAAGTACATAAAACAAGATTAGACACTGAAAATATTGTAGCACTCTCCCCCCACCCAAACCCCCCACCTCCCACAGAGTAAGCATCACTATCAAATGCTTAACGTGTTACACAGACACAAACATGAAAGCAAAGGTGATCCTAATACATTAAAATTTCTACTAGTCCCCCTCAAGTCAAGCATCTTTGGAGTCTGGAAGAGCAGAGAAGATGCACCTTAATGTGGCGCACAGGAACAGAAAATTTGGAATAGAAAAATTTATGTGATCACCTAGGGCTCTAAGGGATAGACAGAGGCCGCAAAATTTGATATCGCTGTGATAGAATCAAACAATCAGACAGAGATCATACAGAGCTGTGACAACCATATAGAAATCTAGATCAGAATTTACTAAAACATGGAAGCCAGGGTGTCTTTTCCAAATTAGACAAATTAAACATTGAGGGAAAATTAATGGCACAGATGGCTAAGGACTTAGTAAAGACCATACCAAACACCAAGTCTAGAGAATGGAGAAGAGGATCCTTCGTACCAAAAGACAATGGAGGAAGAGAAAGTGGCACTAACGCTAAGGATTAAAGAAAAAGAAGTTTTTCTTTAACCTGTAAAGGAAAAAGAAAAAGAAAAAAGATTTAACTACTGGAGAGGAGCAGTCAAGGAGCTCCAAGAAGGGGCAGCATCGAGAGAGAAGATCAAGCATTGCTTATTCATTGTTCGCAACCTGGGGGGGAAGAAGAAAGCAGAACCCTGCGGTGGACGAACAACATGATTCCAATATAGGAACAGGGCTGAGTGAGCCAACAGACAGGAGAAACTAGGACTGTGACATGACGGAGGAAGTGAGGGGTTACGGTTTCCAAGTGTGTATGATTTTTCTACCCCCACTATTCTGATACCATGTTAGAAGAGAGAATGGTATCCATTTGATGTATTAAAGAACCATATCCCATATATACAAATGGGACTAGAGTAAAGAGTACATGACGGTATGGGACACATATGATCTATTACCTACAACAAACTAAATAAAACAAGTTTAGATGCTAAATATTCTAACAATATTGTGGCTTTTCAGGCTGAAGAACAATATATGGGGATTTACTGCATATAGTAAACCAGAAGCGAGAGAGCTCATGAAAGTTCATCCTATACACTGAACAATCAAATCTTTGCAAGAAAGAACAAATTCATAAAGCCTCAAATAATTTCTAGGAGAGGAAGCATCTATTACACTGGTTGAGATGCAGCCAATGACACTTCTCCATGAGAGTAAAGATAAAGATATGCCGTCATGCTAGTTGGGACAATGATAGTCATCCAGGTAGCGCACTGAGACATTAAATAGATTGTTAATAAAATATAATCAAACATCAGGAACAGAGAAAGGGGATATGAGAACTAACTTGTGTTTGGAGACAGTTGAATTCTTAAGAATGACACTTTATGAAAAAACTATCCAAATTTGGATGGAGTTGTACTATGAAAAATAATTCATAAATGCACTAAAATCTGAGGAGGTCAGAACTAGCTCCAAATGATGCTCAAAATAATGAACAAATACAGTGTCTCATTGGAGAGAGAAAAATATAAAAACTAGGCATAGTGGCATACACATGCACACAGATTGGTTTCAATGGATAATGTGAAAAACTTATTGGAAACGTTGGTAGAAACAGACACATATTGTTAAGGACTCAATCATAAAGGAAAATGCTTCTAGCAGAGAGAGAGAGAGAGAGAGAGAATTTCACATCTTCATCTAATCTGATGTCAGAATTTTGCAAGATAATACTAGAGATCAAAGGCGTGATCTGCCTAGCAAAAGCTGCAGTCTGCAACACAATCCTCCAGTTTGCATAGATAACAAAAAAGAGAAGTACTAACAATGCACATGCTAACTGTAGAACATTAGGAAAACTGAAGTAAAAGGACATGGTAATACACATTAAATGTATGTACCTTCTAGGGGATCAAACGCTTGAAAACATAATATTTTGGATGTGCAAATAGACCAATGACCAATGACACAAAAAACAGAAGCACAAAATTTTGACAAATAATGTATATCAAAGAAGTTCCAGGATAATGTACAGATGGGACAAATAAATTTCGTAAATTTAGCAATAAAGCGATGCAAGGAAGTGTTCAAATTAATCCCAAATGACTTAGAGCACTATTATTTTCAGCAATTAAATAGAGAGAATCCAAATTTTGCATAGTAATGAGAAACAAATAGCATGGATACAAACACATTTAAGGGCATTAGACTTCAGAATAATAACTGTCCCAGAATTTAATTGTTCAATTTCATGCATACCTTCCATATCTCTCTATGAGTGAGATGACTCTGATCTAGGTCAAAAATTTTAGCATAACCAATATTAGAGTGGGCAAAAACCCATAAATTTATTCCCCAGAGCCAAACCATCATAGTCTGAAATAACAAGCAAAAACATGTTAAAAGAAAGGCTTAAATCAATAATTCATAAATATACCAAATACTCAGTAATATAAGTTCACAGACCACTAGAAGGAATGGATTATAATACAAGAAAGCCTCATATAAAAATAAATCCCGCAGGTCAGCGCTCATTCGCATGACTGAATCCCATCCAATCTGCAAAGTGTGGGGATAACACTAATTATTTGCCCATCAGAATCAAGTATCAACCATTGCATTTTAACATCCAAACCAAAAAACAGGTACCAAGAATTACAAAAAACATAAGTTTGTGAGTCTAGGTATATAAAATGGATACACATACAGATAACTGGTTATATATCAACCAAAAATGTGGAACTGACCTTGCAACAAATGAATCCCCAGATGAAAAATAGTAGTACCTGTATATTAACTTATATTAAAAAAGACAAGCAGACAAAACATGTACAATAGACAAGAAGCTGCCGCTCAACATCAGATTATTCTTGAGCTCAACCACTAAAGCAATAAAGCAAATTCAGAACCATCAAAAAGTCATAGATTCAAAGAACAAACTCTTTTTGTTTTGAATAACAAATAACGAACTGAAATTTTTATTTAGAATGCCATCAAATAAGCACAATAGAAAACTTTCACTTAAATTTAAAAAATGATTATCATTTTTACATTTATTATAAATGGAAAAGCAGAATGTCCCCAAAAAATTAACTACAATAATCTGGATCGTAGAAAGTGCAAAACATTATTTGTGTTCCTAACAATGTATGTCATTAGCAACCTGAATATAACTTCTACTGAAAGGGAAATACTACTTTCACTTGCTGTGTTCTCAGACTCCAGTCCTTTTGCTTGGTTTCCATTCAAAGTGCACTTCACACCACAAGACATGTCTATCTCTTTGTCCAGAAACCTTCAAAGAGATACTTCAATAGCTAGTGTTTGGGAAAAAATCTTGCGGAATGTGGTAAAACAACACTGCTCAACTCATTTTGCCAGATTTTAAAATAGCATTAGGTGAACCAAAGTTTCATCCCTCTATTTGCCTAATGATTGTTTAGTATCTTCAAAATGTACAGAAAAACAAAAATAAAAAGAAAATAAACTGAGAATTTAAATATTATCTTCATAATGCACTTTTCCACAGAAAAACAGAAGGAATAATTGCCACTCTGAAATCAAATCATAGTAATACCTTGAATCTCCAAAGAAGAAGAGGAGATGGCATAATAGCCGTGCTGCTTAATGGTGTGCCTCCACTCTTCATTTCATTTGACTCTATAGAAAGTAAAAGATCTTCTTCAGAACTATTTCCCAGCTCACTTGTACCTAGCAGATGATATTATCACAAATATTCCATACATCAATTTCAGATGAAGAAAATAGACGGCGTGCAGATAGTAACAGGTATTTGAAGATAAATATTCTCTTACCAATATCAAACACAACAGGTCGGCTTCCAGACTTGCGTAAATGAGGACTGTTGTTAGGGGCTGACACAAGACCTCCAAACATAGATGGCAGTGATGGAGGTGGTACAGGGTTCAGGTTTTAAACAATCAAGTGGAGTACCAAAAACCACAAACTGCAGGAAAACAGAAAGGCACATCCATGAAGTTTTAAGAGCAGGCGCATTAATGTATAGCTCAAACGCATGTGGTACTGCCTTCTAGCTAGCTTGAGTGTTTCAAGAGAAAACAGGTCATTCAAAGGCTTAAGTCCAGCTAATTTGCTCATAACAGGTAATAAGAAGTTTCAGGTGCAATATGTTGCCAAATTAATTCTTGGACCTAATATTGCCTAACCAAGCTAACTTTTTCTCCAGGATCAAATCAAAACAAGATCCAAAAAAATCTTAATTAGTCCACAGCCGCCAGAAAACGTTTCATAATCCAATACATGGCCACATCTTACCCTGTGGGTTGGTGCTGCTCCTGCTTGTTTGGATCCAATTTGGCCTGAAGTATCTGTGTAGAGTGATCCCAGAAGTCCACGCAGCAAAATAACAATAAAAGGCATCCGAATTGCAATTTTCAGTTAAGCATACCTCCTATACCCAATATTTTCTGCAATCCAGAATGCCAACATTTTCTGACTTTCCAGTTCCTTCCTAGTCCTTCGATTCAAACAACAGTCACTTAAATAAATAGCAGCTAGTAATAACGTGCTGTTTCCTAATTGATTTCAACCTACTCCAATTTAATAGGAGAATCAATATTCGAAGCACTATATCAAATAACTGTGCTAGTTTCCCAATAACACCACGCCATTTGAATATAACTCTAGTTTCTCCATTGAAACAGAATCCAGTTGTTCATCTTCACTCATTAACACTAACTAAAACCAACACATAGAAGAATAAATAAACGAAACAAATCACAATAACAAAATGACCCAGTTTCCACCACCATTTTGCTAGATCCAAGCATCAAAACATTCGCAATTCAAGATAAATATAAACCCAGAGCGTAATCAACAATTTACATCCAGGAAACAAAAGAGCTCAAAATCCAGACACACCTAGTTAGAAGCGAAATCTATGACGGCAAAATGAATTACGTGCCCAACCCAATTTTACTTCTGCGCATTGATCCGGGTGCTTAAAATTTCGGCCGGCAAGGGAGAGGACGGTTTCAAGAAGGCAAGATCCGATCCGGGTGGTTCGCACGCATATTTTTGTGGGTCTGTGTATAAATGTTGTGTTAGATTGAAGGAAATTGAATTTGCAGACGTGCGTTCTAAGGAAATTCCGGTGGGATCAGCAGTATTTGTTTAATTTTTTGATTTTCCTCGCCTGCGAGTGATGGGATAGGAAGCATTGCACCAGGGATGCTATGCCACAAAGCCTGCACGGGAAAATTTATATTTTACATCGGCCGCCCAAGATTTTTGGAATATCGAAATTGGCCACTGAAATTTTGCTTCTCCATTAGTTCTAATTTCACAATCCTTAGCGGTATAATATTTGAAACATTAGATCGGTGACATATCGCTGTCTCTTAGTTCAACGACGGTAATCAGAAACATTACCTTATTTATTAAGCAGGAAATTTCAAATTCATATTTGATTTAGTTTAAATTATATGTTTATGATTGATCAGTTCGATCAAAATTGTATATTTAAATTAATTTTAATAATTAAGTAAAATTTCTTATTTTTCCGAAATATGAGTTTTGCGTAGGAACCGATGCTATACAATCGGGTATCACTTAATATTTTAAATTATTTGATTAAACATAATAATATTAATATTTTATTTTATGAAGTGAATAAATTTAAACACTCATAAAGCAAATACTGCAAACTATTAAGCTAAATGAAATGATATTAGTATTTTATTTTTTTAGATTATGTTGAATAAATCTAATAACTCATCAATCAACTTGAATAATGCGTTAGCATCCTGGAAGTTTCCTAAAATTTGGAAAGTTGAAAGTTGAAGAACAATAAAATATATATAAAAGTCAAATAAATGAATGTTGGTGCTACCATTGACGGGTAAGACTTAAAGATGCTAAACAACAGGCTACACAAACTGTTCGTACTCGATTTGGAGTTTGATGCTAAATGGCGTGATACATTACATGCACAAGTTCATTATGACTAGCGATGCATTTTACTTTAATTTCATTCTTAAAACAATTAACAGATTGTATGTTTTTATAACAAATATACCTTCAATTATCTTATTCTCAATTGTGATGGAAACATTGATAAACACACCTGATGCTGCAAAGAGCTTGTAGGTCCGGAATTCCGGTGGATTTAAATGTTCTTGGACTTGAGATCTGCAATTAAGAACACACGTGAACTAGCCGAGGTGCCCCCGGCTAAGGCACTCCGACGCTCAAGTTAGATTTTCAGTAGAACGGAGAGTATAGAGCAAGTATGTAGTGAATAGTATAATTGCATTACCTTGAGCGTGGTGGTGCTTGTAGAATTTATAGTCCGATGAAGGTGTAATTTTACCCAAGTACCCTTATCAGGTGTACTTGGTTTTTCCTATGACGGGGGGTTGGTAGTCATTTTCTGCCCAAATCTCGAGGCTTTGCCAGGTGGCGCAATCTCCTATTTTTCTGGATAGTCATATCAGTTAGAGCACGCTCCTGCCAGAGTTGTTGGCAGGGTTGTTAGAGTTGTTGGAAGCGGTTACATCTGTTGGCAGCAGTCACATCCACTGCCACGTATAATCATTGCCGAGAGGTTCAACTTGTCCAACTTGCAATCGGAGGTTGATTCATGTCGACCAGACTTGAATGATAAGACTTTGGAAGCAGCCCTTAGGTCGATACCGATCGACCGCGAGGCTTACCATATGGGGTCGACACAAGTTGATCAGACTTGGATGATAAGACTTTGGAAGTGGCCCTCAGGTCGATACGGGTCGACCACGGGGCTTACCATATGGGGTCGATACAAGTCGACCAGGTTGACTTGCCTCTGGGCTTCATAGGCTGTCTCTTTTGAATCTGGGCCTGTTGGACCTACTAGATTATACCGTATCAAGTTGGGCCTCGTGGGCTGTCTCATTTGTAGTTAGGCCTGTTGGGCCTGCTAGGCTATCCCATATCATGAGTCCTCCCAACTCTCGGTCCTGATCGAGCCTGTCGACGAGAAGGAGCATGGAGTTTACATTCAACTATGCCAGGTAATAAATTCAACTCGGGTTTTTGAATTATCGACCAGGATTCTACGGCGGTTACTTTTCATTTAATGCGGCTATCACTGCGCGGGATACGAAGCGGCAGGAACGGGACACGAAGTGCGTAGGAATAGGATACAAAGCGGGCAAGAATAAGAAATGAAGCGTATTAAATAGGCTGTTATTATGGCAGTTGTACGGATTTCCGCGCACATCTGCTTATAAATAGGGAGATAAACCCATTCATTCATACTTTCGCAATTCTGAGTATCAAATAGTATCCAACCATTGTTGAAGAACTCGCTCCATACTTTTTGCTTCAAAGTTAACACTGTAAGTGTCTGTAAAATCTACATTATTTTTTGCCATTATTTTGCAGAAACATATCTGATAATACCAACTCTGGTAGCAGTAGTTCTAAGAGTATGACTCGTAGGAGTGAGGGTAGCGAGACTCAGGGCACTGCCCCCTCTAGTTCTTCCCGGAGTGAAACCAGTAGTTCCCATAGGGACACCACTCGTGAAGAGGCTAGAGTAGTATCTGAGGGAGAAGTCGGGCATTCGAATGTGCCTGTGAGCCGGGGTCAACTGTTTACCCCGAATCATTACATAGAAATTCCTTCCAAAATAACTAACGCAGATTTGGTGAGAATTAGGGTGGCTTACCACATTTCGGATGAGTTTGAAATGGTTGCCCCAGGATCCCAAGGAGGATGCATCGACCTCCCCAGGGGTACATAACTGTGTTCGAGGAGGGACTGAAGTGTGGTTTGAGGTTTCCCCTAGCATAGCCAATAATCAATCTCCTCGTAGGTTTAGGGGTCTGTATTACCCAGCTCTTACCTAATTGCTTCACAACGTTATATAGTTTTGCTGTGCTGATGTTTATACTCGACCAGCAGGCTAGTTTTGCCAATTTTTCCAATCTTTTTCATCTCTCGATATCCCAAAAG
>JACGDI010005813.1:137426-155219 GCA_014898725.1 Jacaranda copaia
GTGACTGTATAATTTAATTTGATCGCAAAGTCGTATTCTTCTGCGTCGGGGGAGCGAAGAGCGACCCCCACTCCTTCTCCGAATGTGGTCGATGACCCATCGACCTGCAAAGTCCAAACAACAGGGGCCGCAGTTTCCTGATCAGGTAAATTGATTTGCTTTGCTATGAAATCGGCCAGTACCTGTGCTTGATGGTTGTCTGAGGTTGGAATTTGATGTCAAACTCCCCAAGCTCGATCGCCCATTTGGTCAACCTGCCCGAAGTATCAGGCTTTGCTAAAACTTGTTTCAATGGTTAGTTTGTCAGCACGATAATGGAATGAGATTGGAAGTACGGTCTCAACTTTTGAGCAGCGGTCACCAAAGCCAATGCGAACTTCTCGATCTCCAAATAATTGAATGCTGGCCATTGGAGGGACTTACTGCAATAGTAAATAAGTCGATGACTACCGTCTCGGGTCGATATCAGTACAGAGCTGATTGACGACTCCGAGACTGCCAAATATAAATGAGGATCTCTCCAAGCGTCGATTTGGCCAACATTGGTGGTGAAGTCAAGTACTGCTTCAATTCAATCAGTGCCTGATCGCACTGCTCTGTCCATCAAAAATTAGTTTTTCTTGCATTCCTCAGGATTTTGAAAAAAGGTAAGCTCTTGTCAGCTAACCTTGCAATAAACCTTCCCAAGGCAACTATTCTCCCGACCAATCTTTAAACGTCACGAACTATTCTCAGAGGGGCGATGTCCAAGATTGCCTGAATTTTCTGTAGATTAGCCTCAATGCCTCTCTAGTTGACCATATAGCCCAAAAATTTCCCTCATTGGACTCCGAAGGTGCATTTATTTGGGTTGAGCTTTAGTCCGAATGCCCTTGAGATTTCAAAGGTGTGGCTGAGGTCGAGTAAGTGATCTTGGGATTTTTCTATTTTTACACTCATATTATCGACGTAGACTTCCATTGATTTTCCAATCTCATCTTTGAACATGAAGTTTACTAATCTTTGATAAGTTGCTCCTGTATTTTTCAACCCAAACGGCATGACCAAAAAGCAATAGACACCATTGGAGACCACAAAAGATGTTTTATCCCTGTCTTTCGGTGCCATAAATATTTGATGATACCCCTGAAATGCATCCATCATGCTCAACAACTCATATCCCGCAGTTGAATCAACTAATAAATCTATTCAAGGCAGGGGGTAAGGATCTTTAGGACATACTTTATTTAAGTCAGTGAAATCATTACACATTCGCCACTGTCCCCCAGTTTTTAGGACCAAAACAACATTGCAAAGCCAAGAAAGGTACAGAATTTCAACAATATAACCTGCGTCTAAAAGCTTTCTGACCTCTTCTTCAATGATCTGCGTCCTCTCAGCATTGAATGTTATGGTCTTTTGCCTGACGAGTTTATAGGAGGGGTCAGTGTTGAGGCGATGCACTATGATATTCGAGTCAATTTCTTGAAGGTCGGATGCCTTCCATGCAAAGATGTCGACATTCTTCCTCAAGAAGTCGACCATAAGACATTATAGGTGGGGCCCTAGGTCAGTCCCAATACGAGTTATTTTGTCGGGGTTGCCTTCTTTGGGCTCGATTGTCATGAATTCCCCGACGGGCTCCACCCTAGTATCCTCCAGTTTCCTCTTCTTGCTTGGTTGGGATTTTTCGGGCTCTGCTATGGAGACGACCCCCAAAGTCTTGATCTGTGGTCGAGTCTTCTGGCCAGATAATTCGAAATCCCATACTGGACGAAAACCCAAGAGGTGGATAGAAATTGAAGCGCTCATCCACTGATGTCCTCCACAATTTAAGTATGTGGTCCACAAGGCTCTAATTCTATATTATATTTGTTAAGGGGCCCCATATAGAGGGCTATAACTCGATAATACCCATATAGTAATATAGCTCCTTAACTCATAGCTTAATAGATCAGTTAGCTCATTAGATACAAGAGCTCAATAGCTACTAGCTCAATAGAGGTAAGAAAGGTAGAGCCCTTACTCCATTTTATGCTAAAATGGTCGGGCCCTGGTCTTGGCTTACAGCAGCTAGCTCAGTAGCTCTCTTGGCAACCATCCTGGCTTAGTAGCCTGGAATGGTGCCACTAGCTGTAGGCTTTAATCAAGCCTTTTACGGTCCTTAGCATTAGCCATCCCTTATGCTTTTGGTGCTCATGAGCTAGCTTTAGTTGGACCTCCTAAGGCTCTCTCAACAGATGCACTTTGGCCTGCCAACTAGGCAATCCATTGCTTTCATGCTGAAATGGTTGGGGTTGAGGTCTTGGCAACCATCTTGGTTTAGTAGCCTGGGATGGAACTGTTGTCTTGGCCTGCAGCCGCTAGCTACTACTTTAGTTGAGCCTTTTATGGTCTTTAGCATGCTCTTGCCCTCCCACTTTTTAGTTTGCCCAGGTAGGATCTGGTTGGACCTCTTAAGGCTCTCTCAGCAGATACACTCAGGCCTTCCAACTAGGAGGTCCCTTGATTTTGAACCAGAAATCAAGCCTTCATACTGGGAGACCTAAGTAGTGAGAAGGCACCTGAGCACTTGGTATCATCAATCCTAAAATAAGAACATCGACCCCTACCATTTCAGCATAAAATGGAGTATGGGGTCTACCGATTAGCGGCTAAAAGCCAAGACAGCAGCACCATCCCAGGTTGCTAAGCTAAAAGGGATGCCAAGACACCTATGAGTTAAGGAGTTACCAGACTATTGAGTTAACTGATGAGCTAACTGAGCTTGTAACTACTGAGCCTTGCAGCTATTGAGCTATAAGCTAAGGAGCTGAGGAGCTCTATAAGCTCTCCCATAGATATATAATACAGAATTAGAGCCCTACGGACCATATACTTAATCTTGGTGGAGATTATATTCGCGCTGGTACCGTAGTAGGTAAACTTGAAGGAAAAAGAGATATCACTTTGGGCTTTGTTGATTTACTGCGTGATGATTTTATTGAAAAAGATCAAAGTCGAATTTCCTAAGAAACGAAGTCATAAGCACGTAGGTTCAGGGCCAAACCGACTACTCCAAGAGCTTTCGAATAGAAAAGGGTGGCCTATTTCCAATTCTTTTTGCCTGAGAGTTTTTTTGTGTGGGCTCATATACGTAAGTCAGTACTTTCATCTCATTCCCTTCCTCTATATGCTTATGCGCTTCTCTTTCTCTACAAGCCCTCATGGAGACGAAGTTAGAAGAAGCCAATAAGAAAAATCATGATATGAGCAGTTGTGAGGAAAAGAGATTAGCTGCAATGCGATATGTCTGGCCAACTTTGCCATTTGATGGTGGTTCAAGAAGCCAGCGGTGAGGCTATAGTCTAAAGATAAGAGAGATTTTTCTTTCCCAAGAGAGCTATGTGAAGTAGTAAGGAGATTGGTTGCCATGGCAAAGGAGTTCAACTTTGTGAACAATTTTACCTTTGAGATTCATGATGGTAAGGTCGACGCTGCTGAATACTTGCTGCACCCTGGCCATTTTTGGGTCAATGAGATGGGGCCTTCTCAACCAGTGTCAACTACTCTCTCACCTGCTACTACTAGGCCTGAGCAAGAGGCTAATAACTATGGGGTTGTTTTGATCTTGTGGAGGGATGGGCTTGACCAAGCAATAGAAGAGGTGCTCAGAAGGCTCGGGCTAAGGATACGAGGTTAAGCAACCACTAAAGATTTTTATGATTGGTGTCTAGTCGCCTTATGAGGTGTTATATTATAATCCCCCTTCCTCCATTGTCAGATGTAATTCCCTTTGTAATTATAGTCTTTATATTTGAATGTTTGAATTTAATAAAATGACAATTTGTTTGCTATACTTTTGATGTGTTATTATCTTTCATCATTATTTATTTTATTTTGGTATCTTTGCTTTTGTCAAACATGGATGGTTGATAAACAACTTAATTATAGATAACATAAATCCCATAACAATGATCATAGTCGATTTGAACCAACAAGTGCAAACACTAATGAGCACAAACATTAAGGTTGATTAAAGTTGTTGCCATTATGCAAACATGAGTGCTTTTGTCTAAATGATCTTAGTTATTTAACGTTTGTTGTCAAATTATCTCCAACTGATAGGTTAAATTTTTATATATTTTCATTGATTGAGCAAGGATCATAAATGATTATGTTGGCCAATTTTAGAAGGTCAATCACATTGTGATGAGGTTTTCCTCAATCCTAGTGCCAAGTCTTTTGCATAGTTTATTAACTTGAAGCACATGAATATTTTGGTCAACTTGAGGTCGACTGCTAATGGTATGGTGGAAAATCTTGGTTCTATGCCTTGGCGTCTTTATTTTGGTTGACTTGAGGGTCAATTACAATCTTTAGGCTAAAGAGCTTTGGTGAGGCAGCTTGAAGCCATTTCTTGGGTCAACTACATGGTTTTGAATTATGAAGGGAGGGCTATTGTAGCATTACAAGTGAATAATAGCAGAATTGCAAAAACCTTCATTTATATCAAATAATACAACAGTTATTACAAAGCTTTTCATACGTAAAATTTCTTCAAGTTAATGGCATTCCATGGATGTGGAAGCTCATTATCGTTGATGTCTGCTAGTCGATATGAATTATGATTTGACACCTTGACAACAGTATGGGACCCCTCCCATTTTGGGTTGAGCTTGCTGATATTTTTGGACACTTTCACCTTCTTGAGAAAACGATCCCCAACCTTGAAATTATGTGGTCGGATCCCTTTATTGTAATTTTCCACCATCTTTGATTTGTATAACTACGTGGTATTATAAACCTTTTTTCACAGCTCATTAATGGTCTCTCGGTTGAGTTTCCTTTTAGATGTATTCGTGATTGGATTGAAATAGATCACTCGAATTGTGTTGTATCAATTCAGAGGGTATAACCACTTTGAAATCATAGACCAAAGGGTTGTTCTGTATACCTATAGCACTCTTGGGAGGTTATCTGCCCAACTCAATCCAGTCCCTTCTGGTTGGGCTTTGAGGTGATCAAGAATTTTCATGTTTGTTACTTCTATTTGGCCATTAGCCTATGGGTTCCTGATTGAAGTGAAATGCTAACGAATCCCTAGAGCTTTGCACCAATTTCTTATGCTTTTACTCTGAAATTGCGTTCCATTGTCTAAAATGAGGACCTTGGGGAGACCCAAGCGGAAAATAATGTTTTTCTAAATAAAACTCTTGAAGGCCACATCAATTATTTTGGGAAATGCTTTCACCTCAATCCATTTGGTGAAATACTCAACCACTATGATGATAAATTTCCTCTAACCTATCATCTTTGGCATGGAGCCCACTATGTCGATCCCCTACTGGTCAAATGACTAAGTAATCTGAACATTCTCCATAGACACAGTGGACTGGTGCAGTACATTTTAGTAGACTTTGTAGGACTGGCATCTTTGGGTGTAGTCAATGGCTTTTTTCAATAACGTGGGCTAAAATTTCCCATATATGATAACCTTATATGCAAGAGATCTTTCTCCAAAGTGGTTCCCATAAATGCCTGTGTGGATATCCTGTAAGACTTTGTGAGCTTAGGCAGGATCCAAGCATCTCAAGGGTGGTTTGGAAATCAATCTTTTATAAAGCTGGTCATGCTCATCATGGGCAAATTTGGCTATTTAACCTTTGAGCATGCATGTTTTTTTTGTCATCAAGAATTGTGCCCTAACTCAAGTAAAACTTTATTGGATCTTGCCAAGAAAAAATTATCTCTTCGATATTTCCCACAAAATTCTGTTGGAGGATACCTATTGATGGCTTATTGGCGACTAGAAATGTTATCGTTCTATCTCTTGTTTCTCTAGTCAAGCTAGTAAATTTGGAAGAGGCATTCACTCACTCATTCTTTGATCGAGGTACTTGGCTAAGGGTGAGCTTTTTGAATGATTGCTATAATCTTTTAACCTCTGCTAGGTACTGGCTTATGGTCAAGTCCTTAGCCTCAAAACTTCCTTTGACTTGTCCTGCGACCAACTGAGAATTTGTAATTACTGCTAAGTGCTCAACCTTATGGTCTACTGCTATTCTCATTCTAGTGAAGAGGGCCTGATACTCTGCCTTGTTGTTGGTTATTGAGTAGTCGAGCTTGATTGCAATGTCATACTCCTCCGCCAATAAGGAATAGAATGAAATACCTATATCTTCTCTTGAAGTGATTGCTGATCTATCAATGTGTAAGGTCTAAACAAGAAAGGTGTCATAATTTTGATCAAGGGGATCGACCCGCTCGACGATGAAATTTACCAAAATTTGTGCTTTTATGGCCGTTCGGGGTTGAAAAGTAATGTCAAACTCTTCAAATTTGATGGCCTATTTTGTTAATCTCCCGAGGGTATCTAGCTTTGAGATCACCTACTTCGATGGATGGTTTGATAATACTATGATGTATGTGACTAAAGCTGTAGTGACTAAAGTGAGAGCGAATTTCTCGATCTCCAGGTAGTTATGTTCTGGCCCTTATAGTATCTTGCTACAGTAATATATTGGTCAATGATTTTTATCTCTAATCAAGACTAGAACTAAACATTGAGGCCTCAAAAATAGCTAAGTAAAGGTGCAAGACCTCTTTCAATTTCAATTTAGTGAGCATAGGAGGCAATGATAGATATTATTTCAAGTCGACCAGAGCTTGATCACACTATTCAGTCTATTAGAATCCCAAGTTCTTCACGTTGTTGAGTATCTTAAAGAAAGGTAGGCTCTTGTCAACCAAATGGGTAATGAACCTACCAAGAGCTATAATCCTCCCGACCAGGCGTTGCATGTCTTTGATTGTTTAGGGTGGTGCAATGTCAAACACCACCTAGATTTTCTATGAATTTGCTTTGATGCCCCTCTGAGTGATTATGTAACCTAGGAACTTTCCTCCTTGAACTCCGAAGGTACACTTATTTAGGTTTAATTTCATGCTAAAGGCTTGCAATATAGAAAATATGTGGTTGAGGTTGAGTAGATGGTCTTTAGCCTGCTATGTTTTGATGATCATGTCATCGACATAAACCTCCATAGACTTGCTCAATCTCATTCTTGAATATAAAATTGACTAATCTCTAGTGGGTTGTCCCTGTGTTCTTGAGCTCGAAAAGCATGACCAAGAAATAATAAACCCTATTTGGGACAACAAAAGAAGTCTTATCTCTATCTTCAAGTGCCATGAATATTCAATAATAGCCTTGAGAGACATCTATCATGCTCAACAATTCACATACAGCAGTAGAATCAACTAGCAAATCTATGCAAGGCAGAGGGTAAGGATCTTTAGAATAAGCTTTATTTAAATTAGTAAAATCATTACACATACACCACTTCCCCTAATTCTTGGGAATGAGGACAACATTACAAAGCCAAGATGAGTACTAGATTGCTACAACATGTCTTACATCTAAGAGTTTATTAACCTCCTCCTTGATAATCCGGCACCTCTCAGCATTGAAAGCTCCTATTTTTTGCTTGACAAGTTGTAGGAGGGATCCATATTGAGATGTCGGATGATAATATGAGGTCGATTCCCTGGAGGTCAGATGGCCTCTGGACAAATGCATCAATGTTTTTTCACAAAAAATTGACCATGAGACACTCCATGTAGTGGTCCATGTCAGCTCCAACCCTGGCGGTCCTATTGACATTCCTCAGCTCCTACTCAACTATTTTGAACTCCTTGACGGGCTCAACCCTAGTGTCTTCCAACTTTCTCTTTTTACTTGCTTGGCCCTTCTTAGGGTTTGCTGTAGGGGCATCCCCTGAGATCTTGAGTTTTGATCAAGTCTTTTGCTCACTTGAGTCGATCGAGATAGTATAACACCATAAGAGCTCACTTGTGCCCACTGTGGTTGGAAATTTAATCTTCATGTGGTATGTCAAGACAATATCTCAAAAATTATTCAAAGATAGTCGTTTAATAATGATATTATAGGTAAATAGAGTGTCGATGACCAAGTAGTTGAACATGAGGGTTCTTTTGCATGAGGCTTCACCAAATTATGTGGACATGTTGATAGAACCCTTTGGAATGATTTCCCCCAAAACCAGCAGTGGTGTTTGAACAGGCTCAAACTTCATCTGCCTTAGATTTATCCTTTTCAAGGTCGATAAGAATATAATGTTGGCAAAACTGCCATTATCAACCAGAACCTTTCTTACTTCGAAGTTGGCAATTTTGATAGATACCACCATGGGGAAGTAGGTATTGTGATCAAGTCCTATGCTTTCAATGTAGGTAAGGTTGGCATTAATGAAAGAAACTAGCTCCAAGTTGGTGGAAAATTGGTAAACAGTTTCGATTGGTTTTAACTTGGTCAATTCCAACCTTCTCTAGGTTTGCCTCCTTGTGGACTTCGAGTCCCCCCAGTGGGACCTCCTGTAATCATGTTGATAACTCCTCAAATGGGTAGGCAGGTTCCTTTTCTTTGTCTTCTGTCCTCGTACTAACTGACCTTTCTATATGGGGAGTCTGATTGGTTTTGCTCCCTTTTGCTTAGGCACCTTTAGCTACATATTTCTTGAGATGGCACTGTCTGATTAGCCTTTCAATCTCATCGTGCATATTGAAACAGTCTTCTATGTCATAGCTTTTTTTGTTTATGTAAATGGTAATATTTCTTTGATTTCTTCATGGCTTCTATTTCAATCAACTTTCATGGTTTTTTAAGGCGATTGTTATACTAGATCACGAACAACACCTCTTTCATCAGGAGGTTGAGTGATATGTAGTCATGAAAGTGTTTGATAGGAGATCGACAACCTTTCCTCTGTTGTCGGTCATCTTTCTCCTTATTTTTCTTCTTCTTGACCTTAGGATTGCTAAATTTAAGTCTGTTCATATTCTCCTAGGTCATATGCCTCTCTGCCAGGTCAAGCAGTTACTCCATCAATTGGGGGCATTCTCGCATTAAGGCATTGACACATTCCTTGTGTCTGAGTCCTAAGAAAAGGAAATCAATCAGAAACTCTGTCTTTAGGTTGTCAATTTTCAACACCTCTGTGTTGAATCTAGTAAAGAAATCCCAGAGTGACTCCTCTTCATTCTTCTTCACTGTATGGAGAAAGGCGTGGGGGAGTTTCACCTTTTGTCTACTGGTGAACTGGTGAAGAAACTTGTCGCATAGTTGGTCGTATGAATAAATTAAAGCTGGCTCAAGCTTGATGAACCAGTTGAGTGTGATGCCTTGGAAAGTGGTGCCAGTATCTTCACATGTATGAATTTATTGTGGCCATGTAGTTGCATTATGTGCTCGAACTGCATCAAATGTTCATTCGAGTCCGTCGAGTCATCATACCATGGAAGTCTAGTTGAAACTTTAGCAATGACGACAATGTGCTTGTCAATTATCTCTTGGACAAATGGTGACCCTTTTTCTCAGCGAAACCTTTAGGGACCATCAAAGTTGGGGATCATCTCAGTATTTCTCCTCAATATCTCTTTGAGGTTTCAATTTAACTGCTAAACTTGATGGGACACTTTCTTCCACTTTTCTCGATCTACCTGGGTTATATTTCTATCAACCTGGGGCCTCATGCGCTCAACTCTATTAAGTTGCAGGGCTCAAATAGGTCGAGCAACATGATCTGTGAATAACCAATTTTTTCCCATGGGTTTGGTCTTGAATGTTTGACCCCATCGCACTTTGGGGCTCGAATGGACTGAACGTAATGGTCAATAAAATCAACAATTTCTTCTTGGGGGTCAGGTTGACCACTTTCTCTAGCAAGGCATATAAGGCTGGTCTTGTATCTCGTCTATAGTCGTTGGGATTTTGGTTGACCGCAGCTATCCTTTGATGATCTTTCTTTAGACGAAGGGGGTTAGGGAGTTGCACTAGTCGCTGAAGCTGGCAGGGTTGTATGTCAGTTCAGGGCGGTAACCAACTAAGTAGAGATTTGTTCACTAATTGGTTGCATTAGTTGAGGCATAGTTAAAGTGACAACTTGCTTTGATGGGGCACTGGGTCCTCGGGTATTCGATTCTTGTTGAGGTTGAAGGGAAAGAGAAGATGAAGTTTTTCTATTCTCTTTCCTTTCTTAAGCAACCCACTTGGTGTTCGTTATTTTCTGATTATAGTCTCAAGTTTCCCATAGACAACACCAAATAATGAGGGTGAAAGTTGTATTTTACTAAATTAGGCTAGTGTTTAAGGTAATTCGATTAGCTAGTTGAGTGATCCAACTCCAGAAGAACTTAGACTGAGATCTGCAATCACAAGCAAATATTAAGCTAGCCGAGATGCCCTTGGCTAAAACACTTTGACACTCAAGTTAGTATTGGGTCGACTAAAATAACTGAGTAGCAATGTAAGGGCTTTAGTAAGAAATGACATACCTTAAGAATAGCTGGTAACGGGGTATTTATAGCCTTCCCCAGAAAGATAATATCTCTAAGATGCCTCTATCATATGTAGAGGACTCTTATTCTTGTATAGGGAGCTTTAGGTCATCTCTCATCCCTATACTATTTTAAGTGACTTCACCTCCAGCTTTTAGGGATATGATAGTAGATTGATGGCACGCCTTTTATCAGGAGCGCCGACATGGATGCTACTGGGGCAGCATACACTATTAAAGTAGAGGTATACTACCTACTAGGGCATTTAATATGGCAGAGACACGATTTGATCTTGAAACAACCTCTGTGGTCAACTTTGGGGTCGATCATAAAACTAACTTCAAGACTTGGGCTGCTACCAAAGGCCACAATGCTCGAGCCCTCTCATTGAAGACTATAGAGCCCGCACACTCGATCTGTGGTCTAGTTGAAAGGCACCAATCTTGCTTATTGCTTAGGCAGTAAGGCGGGTGAGTGGTCGATTATGGTCTACAACCTAACTAAGCCTCATAGGAGAGATGGGACTGGACGTGTGCTCTTGGATCGATAGCTGTTAGGCCACCCATATCAATTTGGTAGACATGTAATTCATTAATTTGATTTTTTTTAATTTTGGAACAAATCACCATAATTTTATTTTTTACTTTACTATTAAATTTTCTCAATTAAGTATGGAGCCACTACGACTTAGTTAAATAAATCTAGAGCATTTCTTTTACTTAATTTTTCTTGTTCAATAATTTTCAGGGATGATTTCATATTTTGTCCCTCTAGTTTGCCACTAATTCAATTTATGTCTCCCTATTTCAAGTTGTTTTATATTGTGTGACCAACATTTCCTAATTTCATTTAATATTGTCTTGTCGTCAAATGATTTGTTAAAAGCTAACATTTGGAAATTTGAGGGAAAGATTAGGCGCCTTTTTTACTTATTTTGTGGCCTCCCCCTTCTCTAGTTCTCAATTTCTCTCTTTTTTCCAGGCCAAAAAAATTAGGGTTTAGAATGAGTTCTTTCTCTTCAAGTAGGCTTTATAATGGAGCCAGACCAAGGGAACAAGCTTGTTGTGGAAGTGGGATTGAACTTCCTTTGAAGGCTTCTTGGAAAGATGTGAATTTAGAAAAAAGATGTTGGACATATTCAATTATGGGGTAATTCTGTCTTTTTCTTCTTTTTTGTTTTTGAATTTATCTAGTTCGTATTTAGCAACCTAATTGTATTCCTTTTTAACTAAATCGATGAAAAAGGGCTTATTGTGGAGTCTTTATATAGTTGGGCTTGAAATATGCTTTAAGTCCAAATAAATAATTTCTCTACTATTCACAATGAAGAGGAACTAGAAGAGCAATTAAATAAGTTTGTGATTAAGGACAAAGATTGGAAGCAAAAATGAGGAAAATGAGGAGCAAAGTAAAGTTCCTAAGAAACAAATTTGATGCATTGAAGAAGAAAATAAATTGTGTTTTAGTTGTACTAGCAATTATCACATATGTATTTGCAGTAGTGATTAGATTTATAGTTTTGAATGAAAATATTTGGGGGGAAAATGAAGAATTTACAACTCATATAACTTCTTTTTGTAAATGTGTTTAATTTAATAACTATTGTTTTTGTTTATTAAAATTCTTTGTGTTTAAATCACACACTTAAAGATTTGTTTATATTTTAGGCTTTAAAAAGTTAGAATCTAGAATTGAAAATGGACACCTAAAGATATACTACAAAAATTGACATTCAAGTTCAAAAATTGACGATTTTGAAAAGAAAATGCAAATATGCTACTACCATCAAGGGAATAGCTCCAACAATCCTTTGCAATCAAGAAAACATTCCCTTCTAACATTATTCCAAGCAAGAAAATTGGCACTAAAAATTACAGTTCAAGAAACAAGCTTGCGCATAAAATTGGCACTGAAATTAAGTCCAACAAAATGAGCACTCCAGTGTATTGTACTCAAGCCCAAAAAATAGACTCTAAAAACCCTATAGTCAAAAATCTGGCATCATTATATAATAGTCAAGGGGGACGTTTGATATTTGCTAATAGTAGCAACTACATCCTCTAGTAGTAGCTAATCATGTGTTTGGTAACATCTATTAAAAAATGGGTTGGCTGATTTTAAAGAATTAGCCCGTCCATGTTCTGTGCATTACACACGATTGTAATAGCAGCCTTGAGGGTGTGATTAATTAATTGCGCCCTCACCCACCTTTATTGTTCATTGAAAGTTGCTTGAAATAGCCCTCAACGTTTACTGCGAAATTCCTTTGTGGCCCTTTTGTGTTTCTCTCACCGGTTAAATACAAAACCACACGATTCAAAATCATGAAGAACAATATTTTCTCCTTCCCTCATCAATTAAACCTTTAGGCAAAAACACAATCTCCAATCAGACCCAGAGTTGCTGCCTATTCGACCAAAGGGTGTTTATGTTCGATATACTAATTTCCATTCTCTTTCGTAAATTTATTTTCCTATTTTTGACTCAATTCATCGTTCTCTTCACTTTTTCTGCTATTTATGCTCAAATGCTCATAGTTCATTTTGTTAATATGCAGATTATGTGTGCTTGGAGTTAATGTAGAGAAAAATACACAATTATAAAAAAAGCATTTAGCTGGGTACAACAGCTTCTGTGTAATACATTCGACTTGGATTTTTCCAATCTTTGATACCCAAAATCAACTAAGTAGGTGCGTTTACTAAAATAGCTTCTTGTTCCAAGGAAATCATTAGGATACTTCGTGGCTTATTTCAAACACCTTGTTTCTTAGGGTTTTTTCCCCCTACATTGAACAGTATATATATGACATGCTCAAGGGATGTTTCCATTACTTACATATGTTTACTCAAAATAATTTTCTACTTGGCAAGTATGGTGCTTGAAAACAATGGCTTGTTTTGGATTGTACATATATTATGTGACGGGAAATGCCTGTCAAGCTTATGCATTGAATAGAAGCTTTGATTGTTATTCCAACCTTTTTTTTTAAATTGACAAATGATGTGTTCTATTTTTCATTTATATCTATTTCATTGGCATAAAGACAACCGTTGAACCGACTAGTGAAATTGACAAATAGGGGAGATATGTTCCTATCTATTCAACACAATATGTGAAATTATTTTCATTATTTTTTAACTTACAAACTACCAAATTATACTCGCGTTATCCATTTTGATCCAGGAATTAATTTGCAATGCTCTAAGCTTGTGTATATAACCTTAAATTGTGGTTTTCTTATTTCGCCAACATTATTGATAAGGGGCTGCATTAGGAGATTTTGTGTCACTTTACATGACATGTCGTTATGAATGACCAAATCATCAATTGATTATGTGTTATTTAGAAGGTTTTGACGTGTTATTTTATTTTGAGTGAATTGGAATTTTCCATGTATATATTATGCTTATGCTGTGTTAGAAAGTGCATATCATGGGGAGATTGGGTTGTGTAGTAGCAAATAATAACTTGTTAGCTAAAAACATCTCAAGTTAAAGAGGTGAATCCCATTTGTTTAAACCTACAACTATATTTTAACATCTTATCATCCCTAATGATGACACGCATGTGTCGAGGGACATACATTGTATGTGGAGATGTAATGAAAAGTTTAAATTATTACTGTCGAACTGATTGTCATTATTTTTGCTGCTATTCATAACTAATTCATGTCATTTTAGGATTCTTGCTAGAGAATTGCATGGATATTCATACAAAAATCCGACTTTTGGCTTGGATTCATGTATTTTTGGTTAAGCAAATTATTTTCATCTACTTACTTTACGATGCTTACTGTATATATTGGGGGAGTGGGGGTCGTAGATGACTTGGGTCTCGTAGGAGGTGGAATATAATTTCTAAGATACCGAATCAAGTAAAACACTAGAGGGAGATTGTAAAGGTGGACAATGAAGCATGTTTGAATAATTTGTGTATGGAAACATAGGAGGGTTGCATGAAGAAAGGTTTGTAAGCATTACTGAGAAAGTGACCTGTTTTTTGTTGATTTTAGCACATCACAAGAAGAATAAAATTGTCAAACATAATTTCAAATGGTTAGGCCACACAATTAGCAAATATTTCAAGAAATGTCTTCAAGCAATAATTAGGATTAGTCTACTTCTCCTAGTTGAACCTCAACCGGTCGACAATAATTGTACTAATGAGATATGGAGATGCTTCAAGGAATTTGAAAATAAACCTATTGATTTAATGTTAATTCATGATAATTCATGACAGTTATATTTGGAAGCATTAAACCAATTTCTCATTACTTGTTAAGGTTATATTGGGACCCTTGATAGTACTTACATATTAGTTCAGGTTCCATCAAGTGAAAAATCCCTGCACAGGTTGAGGAAAGGTGCAATTTCTGTGAACTTTCTTGGTGTATGCAATCATGAAATGAATTTTATTTACGTCCTTATGGGATGGGAGGGTTCTGCTGTGGATAGTAGGGTATTAAGTTCAGCTGTTAGCAAGCTAAATGGCCTCAAGGTTCCTATTGATATGTCTAATTTGATTTTATATAGTTTGATTGAACTTCATTATATCTTAACTAAGGTCAATATTTGATTATTTATTATGTTTTCTGTGTTGATAGGAAACTATTACTTGTGTGATGCTGGCTACACTAATAGTGAAGGATTTTTTACTCTTTATTAGGGCACCAGATATCATCTTGATGATTGGAGTGATGGGACGTTGACACCACAAAGTCCTCATGAATACTTTAACATGAAACATTCTAGGGTGCGCAATGTTATTAAATGGGCTTTTGGACCTTGAAAGGGTAATAGGTTATCCTTAGAAGCATGACATACTATCCAATTAGGACTCAAAATATGATCATCCTTGCTTGTGCGCTACTACACAATTACATTCGAATATAGATGCCAATCGACCCATTGGATATTATGCATGATGATCATGATAATGGTGCAGATGTGGACATCGACCATATTGAAATGATAGAGAGTTTGTTGATGTGGAGCAATTAGTATAGTAACTTGACTGCCAATATGTACCAGTCATGGAAAAGATCTAGAACTACTTCTTAGAAGTTAGACTCATATTAAATAGGATATTTTTGATGAACTTGTAGTGTTATATGTATGTAGTTAGATGCTTTATAAGTCTCACTTAATGGACTAGATTTATGTCCAAATTGCCAATGTTTCAACGAGTTGTCCTTTTTTTATGCATATATCAATCTGTGCGTATTTGAAATGTCGATTTATTAATGATAAAGTGTTTGGTACCTTGTATTATGTATTTGTATTGCATGTATTTTCTCTTACAACTGTGGATTAACAAGATTTCATATTGCAGGTAATGGCATGGTCGGGGTGCTCTTCTCAAAGCATATATAGGTCAAGCAAATCATCAATTGCCCCACATAGATTTTGGGCCCACCAAGAAAGGATTTTTTTTTATAAATGCTTTGAAGACTTTGAGGGCCAGTGGTTGGCATTGCAATAGATCATTTAAAGGTGGTTATATAGTTAGGCTAGAGACAATGATGCGGGAGAGAATGCCAAGTAGTGGCATTCTTGTTAAACATATAAAATTAAAGTTATAAGTCTGGAGGAAGACCTACTATGTCATCAAGCATAATAAGCTGTAGTGGGGTGGTGGCGCGACGATGGATCCGACATCACATATGATCATTGTGGAATTAGAGTTTGGTTGGGCAGAATTTGTGAAAGTATGTACTTTAGTTCTATCTATGTTTCGTATACAACTGTTGAACCATTTTTTCCATGAAATTTTCATGCTCATATCAGTGTGAGTGTTTGTAAGTGCAACATGAAGCAGCCAAGCTACAAGGAAAACCTTATCCATGGTACGATAGTTGGGTGGATGTTTTTGTAAACAACCAGGCCATTAGGGATCAAGCATTTAATGTGGCTAATATTGTTCAAAAGATGCTAAATGAGAAAAATACACATGGAAGAAAGAAAGAAATTGAGTTAAATGTCGAGGTAATGCTAGGTGGATTCACTGAAGCAAATGTAGCTAAGAATGATGTATTCTCTGTCCCCCTATCTAGTTCTGCCTCGAAGAAGAATTTTTCCTCAAGTGGCAAGAGAAACAGAGTCAACCCATGTAACATTAACTTTGAGAAGGTTGTTGGAGCATTGATGGAAAATGCAAAGTCAACTCTAAGATAGCTTGCATAGCAATTGTAGCAACCAGCGCTATTGCCTTTTGATGTGGTTACCACCATGAGAAGTTAATTGTTTGAAGCACTAGCTAAACTCCCAGAATTGTCTATAGATGGTCAGATACGAGCTACCTATCACTTGGCACATAACAAGTTGGATATGAATGCATTTTAAGGGATGCCTAGAGTGGCAAGAGCTAAGTTTGTGCATTTTCTACTGTTTGGTGCAATTTGAATATAATTCTCAGGATGTTTTAAAAATATAGTACTCATGTTGAAGCCAAATATAACATAATGGCTATGTCTATCAAGTATTGACAATATTTGAAGTTCTGTAGCTGATATGGGATAACTCAGTAGGCCCAACAGGCTGAACATCAAATGAGACTGCCTAGGAAGACCAACGATAAATTTGTTTGGTCGATCGGTATTGACCTTACTTGGTAGGGTCTGCGGTCAACCCGTATCGACCTCAGGACTACTCCAGAAGTTTGAATATTCAAGTCTGGTCAACATATATCAACCTCAAGACCCACTCTGGTATTAACTCAGATCCTTGTTGGGTTTATTAGTTTGATAGGCTGCATGTCTCTGCATTAATGACGTATGACAGCTGGTACAGTCGCTGCTACCAACTTCAACAACTCTGCCAACTCTGCCAACCCTGCCACCAATTTTGGCAGAGATGCGCCTCCACTAGCACTATTTATCAAAAAAAATAGGAGATTTAGCCACTTAAAATAGCACCGAGATCTGGACATAGAATGACCACCAGCCCCCTAGTAAAGACGAAAGTCAGTACACCTGATAAGGGTACTAGGGTCAATCACACTTACAGAAGGCTATAAATACTTCAGGCTCAACTATTCTTAAGGTAAGCCTTACATTCTCTGTATTCTATTCGATCTCTCCATCTCGATCAAAACTAATTTGAGTATCAAAGTGCCTTAACTAGGGGTACCTCAATCAATTTAACATGTGTTGTGGTTGCAGATCTCAAGCCTCAAGTTATACATATCCCTAAGTACTCGATCGCCCTGGTCGATTTACCCATAGCACAACTCTCTTTTTCTCTATATGCAGCTTTCAGCAGCATCATTTGGCACCATCTGTGGGAAATCATTGAGATTATAGCAAGAAAAATGATAAACACACGCAGAGTAGTATTCAGAAAGGAAGATAACTATAGGTCCACTTCTCCACCTCTCCCTAACTCTCAGTAAGGTATAAACGCTCCGGGTACCAGCGCCCCTCAAGAGCAGGTAGTGATGCTCACCATGCCCCAGTTGATGCAGCTGATAAGTGAG
>JACGDI010005813.1:159918-182740 GCA_014898725.1 Jacaranda copaia
GAGATCACCCATAAAGTTAGTCGACCACAGCACATACTGTGCTAGGTTGACCTCTTCATCCTTTAGTTGGGCTAAGAGATCCTTCATGAACGCAAACTCTACCCATATTTACTCTAGCCAGCATCGACCTCGGCCTTCTTCTTTTGCTCCTCAGACAGTGGCGTGTCGGGTGCGATAGCAGTAGATTCGCCCTTTGGAGCCTGCTAAGCATCACCTTTCTCTCGCTCGAGGAAAGGCTCTGACTTATCGTTGAGCATGAGGCTTATCCAACTTCTATCCTCAGCACAAAAGCAATAACCCATGTGCTCCAATTGTTTAATAGCTCGATGATATGCTTCACGGGCATTGTCCAGGGCTACAATCGTGCTGGCATCCTAAAAGGCGATGCTCACCACGAACTACTCAATAGCCTCATGCCACACCGTAGGCAGATGCTGGAGGAAGGCCTTTTTGGCTTGGCTGGTCGCCTCTGCATAACCTTTGGCCCAACCAAAATTGAAGCTCACGTGAAGGTCAAGATAGGCTTTCTTGATAATGTTATCCATGCGGCTTCGGTCCTCGACGGCCTAGATCAACTGTTGATCCTTGGCATCGAGCTACTATTGGAGGTCAGCTACCCTTTTATTCAGCTGCTTGACTTGGAGCTGAGAGGATTTGAGCTGCACTTTAAGTGTTTTCATCTCTTCTCCGGCCTCCAACTCCTCTTTGGCAGCCAATGCCATCTTAGATAGCCGGAACATGTTGTAGCCCAGCTGCCCCATCTGAAACACAGTAGTATTATTCTCAAACTAATATAAGCATAACAGAAAAGATATGGTCGAGCTTATCGATTACTTACCACATTGCAGTAATAGGATATTATTACCTTTATCGTCCCGAGTTGACTCAGGTTCATTAGCTTTCACTGGTCATTCACAAAAAGCCCTGAGGTCATCCACTTCAGAGCTTCGGTGCCAGTCGGCCCTCCCTTGAGGATTGAGGTTGAGTTGATTATCTCTTGGTCTCAGTCGGTGGCAAATCATGGAGGAGATAGCCGAGAAAGTCAGAACATTGGGCCATCACTTGGCTTTTCAAATAGATCCTAACTTGTCACAACCTTTTATTTCCCTTTAACCCCGGTAGTCTTCTTCGGAGCCAAACCTCCTTGTTTAACTAGCTACCTCTTGCCCCGACCCACAGGGCCGCTCTGCTTAGGCTCCTCTCTATGAGCAGATTAGGTCTTAGGAGCTGCTTTGATTTGTGGTGGAGGTGGTGCAAATGTTGACCTCGCTGAGCCTGCTTGCTTAGCAGCACCTCCTTGTTAAGCAGCAGCAGCAGTTTGTCGACGTGCCTCAGCTCTTAGTACCTGAACTTGGGATTCATTATGGCTATGGACCATTATGTCATTGTAATCTACATGGACAAATAATTTAAACAAATATTAGATTTGAGTAGAAAGATAGCATGCAATGGAAACAGTTGATGAAACGTTTTTACCTAGTTAATCGCTCATAGGCAGGTCGAGCTGGGCAAGTGATAGGCTAGCTAGAACTAAACACCTCTCTTCGATTAGAACTGATGCCTCCATTTGCCCAAATTCAACCAGATCCTAGATGAAGGTGTTAGGCCAACTAGGTGTTTGATTCTCGAGCATTTTCATAGGCCCTCTCCACAAATCCCTCAGAATAGCAAACACCCCCGACCCTCAAATATAAAAATAGTATTTTTTCCAATCTTGCTCGTAAGAAAAGACGAGGGATATCAAACATTTTCATCGAGCTCGAGCGGTCAGGTAATAGAAATTGAACTCTTCACTACTACCCAACTTCTGGGACATAGGAAGGTGGAATAAATTGGAGAAATTTGTAAAAGTGGCGGGTTGGTCATATAGGTGCATCAGCACGGCAAAACTGTCTAGTGTAGCAAAATAATTTGAGAGTAGTTGGGTGATGCAGACCCCTAATCCTAGAAGGAGATCGACTATGGGCTGGGTGAGTGGGAACCTGAGGCCACATTTCAACACTTTCTCAAATACAGTTATAAATCCCTGGGGAGGTCGATGCATTCTACCCCAAGTCCCAGGTGCTACTAATTCATACTCATCAGGAATATGATACGTTGCTCTAATATGGACTAAATCTGCAAAGGTTATTTTGGAGTAATGGTCAGGGGTAAATAATCGACCCCGACTTGTAGGGATATCAGTAGGGCCAACCTTTCCCTCCAATACTACCCTAATGTCGCTCACGCTATTGCTACTACTCGAGCTAGAGCTCTCTCTCACGGACGAGCCAAACTCCCTCCCATGAGACGACTCAGACGTGTTCTCAACCCCAGTCTCCCTCCTATAGGCTATATTCTCTAACCTAGTGCTATCAGAATTGGGGCTAGCAGACATGCTTTTATAAAGGAAAGGTAAAAAAGAACAAGAATAGCAAAGACACTTACAGTGGAAATCTCAGAAAGGCAAAGTGCAGAGCTTGAAGGGCTTTAAAGATGGTGATTCGACCAGAAGTTTAGGCAGCAAAAGTGTAAATGGAGTTAGTTATCCCCCTATTTATAGGCATTCACATGCTGAAATCTGTGTAACTGCTATGATGACAGCCTGCCCCAGTACGTTTCGTATTCTACACCCTAATAGTTGTATTAAATGCAAAGAAACCGCCTCAAACCCTGATCAGCAGTTTAAAAACTTGGGTCGGTAGTTTAAAAACTTGGGTCAAGAATTTAAAAATCCTGGTCGAGCATGGTACCCGCTATGGTTGAATGTAAACTCCTTACTCTTTCTTGTCGTCAAGCTCGATCAAGACCATAAGTTGGGGCGACTCATGATATGGGATAACCCAGTAGGCCCAACAGGCCCAACATCAAATGAGACAGCCCAAGAGGCTCAACAGTAAGTCTATTTGATTGATCGGTATCGACCCACTTGGTAGGGTCTGCGGTCGACCCATATTGACCTCAGGATCACTTCAGAAGTTTGAATATTCAAGTCTGGTCGACATGTATCCACCTCAAGACCCACTCCGATGTTGACTTGGATCCCTGTCGAGTTTATTAGTCTAACAGGCTGTATGCCTCCTTATTAATGATGCGTGATAGCTGGTACAGCTATTGCCACCAACTTTGCCAACCCTGCCATTAATTTTGGCAGAGACGCATCTCTACTAGCACTATTTATCTAGAAAAATAGAAGATTTAGCCACCTAAAATAGTATCGGGATCTGAACATGGAATGACTACCAATCCCCTGGCAAAGACGAAAGTCAGTACACTTGATAAGGGTACTAGGGTCAAATCACGCATATAGAAGGTTATAAATACTTCAAGCTCAACTACCTCAAGGTAATGCCCAATATACTATAAGCCTTACATTCTCTGCATTCTGTTCGATCTCTTCATCTGAACCAGAACTAACTTGAGCATCGGAGTGCCATAGCCCGGGGCACCTCGATTAGTTTAACGTGTGTTGTGGTTGCAGATCTCAAACCCTAAGTTATACACAACCTTGAGAACTTGACCTCCTTGGTCGATTTACCCATAGTACAACTCCCTTTTTCTCTATACGCAATTTTCAGCAGCATCAATAACTATGCATTAGATTATCTTTTGAGTACATCTTAAGACCCATGCTTATGTGGATGCATGATCTCATTGCCTATTATTTTGTATGGATATACAAATTCTGTATTAAAGTTGTGCAAATTTCTTACCTAGAATTAAGTTGTATATGTGGCTACATGATGCCTTATATTTCAATGAATGGGTATATAATCTCTTGGCGTTGAGGGTTTTTTATTATTTTGAATATACATCAGGCCTTAAACTCCTTTATACAGTGCTCGATTGAGGTGTTCTATCTTAGCAGAATTGGAAAGATAGTTCTATATGCATTAGATTATCTGTTATAACTTAGCGTATGTTCAAACCGTGTTGGTCAATTAATGTACATAGTTTTAGGGTTGTTTTCTCGTTGAAGTTGCTTTCTCTGATTTTATGAATTAAACAACCTCCATTAGGACTTGTTGATGTATATGGTTTATATTCCTATTTATAGTTTCCCACACTAATTTGTAGGAGAAAAACTGATGGTGCCATAAAGATGTCATGTGTAATTAGTCACAGGTTTAAATTTGCACCTGCTAATAGCATCCTTCATGCATAATGTCAATAGCTTTTTAGATTTAGAACATTTGGATGACAAAACCAACTAAGATTGGTGAATCTATAATCACAAGTAAATGAGACATTCCTAATAGGCTACATCACATGAAATCATCTACCTAGAAATTTCTTTGGGTTTAATATGTTTTAAAAATTTGTATTCATTTACACGGTTGAAGCGCATGAATTAGTATGTGACTCCACTTTAATTGGACATAGGGGTGGGAATAGGTTAGACTTTACTTTAAATAGGCCAGGCCTATTGCATAAATTCTAAGCATAAGCTTAGCCTATTACCTGACATAGAGTTTTTTTAAGACCTGGCCTAGCCTTTTTAAATTTTCCCAAAGTCTAGGTCTAGCCTAAAAAAGCCTATTTTAGTTAAGTTTCAAATTAAACTTAAATTTTATATAAGTTCAAGCTTTTAATAGGCTTAGGCCTTAATAGGCCTAAAAATTCTATAATTTAAATTAAGCAAAATAATTGGCAATTATAATACATTTATCTAAATCAAAAGAAAAAAGCATAACCAAACATTATTATAAATTAAATAAAAAATTTGAAATAAAATGGTTATTTATAAATTAATAACAGAATATATAATCATATAAAATTAATAAAATTAATTAATATAAAATATAAAATTAATCATATAAGTATTATGAATATTTAAATATATATTATAATATAATTAAATTATATAGGTCGGCCTTGTAGGTGTCATAAGTTTTTTTAAAAGCTTATACCTAGCCCTTCTAACTAATAGGCCTTTTTAAAAGCCTAAATCTTGTCTATTTATTAAATAGGCAAAGCCGGGTTAGACCTCAAATAGGCTAGGCTGTAGGCCCCTAACGGGCGGCCTAGCCTATTCCTATCCCTAAGTGGACATTAATTCTTTTGTACAAGTGCATGGTAGTTTCCCAAGCATGTCAATTTCGCATAAAACTACTACGTTCATGGTAATTTGACTTTATCTAATTATATATAAATGTACTACTTGACAACAAATAAAAACTCTAAATTTCTAGATAAGTAAGTTTATGTTAAAACAAAAGTATCAAGTAGATAGTCAACCTTGGAAGCACATCATTGCTATTAGTAGATATATTTTCAATACACAATAGAAATAGCCACTTAAATAGAAAAGTGGATTAACTTAATCAATCTATCAATATACATGCCAACATTGGTAGATAAACCTGTATAGCTTTCACATTTGGATTTATTTATGCATTTGGACATTTATACTAACTTGGACCTTTTATATAGAAATTAATGGACATTTATACTAACTATCCTATAGTTCTTCAAAAAACACAAGGCTAAGCAACCACTGTTTATTGAGAAATCATACCACTAGAATAGACGATGCACATAAAACATTGTAACAAACTGATTTACATGGTGGTACAATTGGAACACATACTAAACCAACATCACAGTGAACAATACAATCTCACTTAATACCGTTAGGAATAGTTTTTCGAACAAGGTGGGCATGGGGAATACGAACATAAAATATGGTCATCACTAATGCTAGTTTTTAACATAGGAAAGCAAAGAGGCTCATTAACCATCATTTCTTGGTTAGTGGGTTTGAAGTATTGGATGTAGATGCATGGAAACTATTAGGACCTCTGACTAGAGAACAGTTAAATAGTCCTAACATTTCCCTATTGTTTTCTTCTATCCATAAGCTACCGAATCTCTCGGTGAATGGATTGTTCTAATAAGTAGGATTTGGGTTTGGGTTTGTGAGCTTCATGGATTCCTCACTTGTTTCAATATATCTGTATTGTTAAACTGATTCCAAAAATTAGATGACAGAGGTTGGCAATCTACCTATCCAAAGGGGTCATTAGGCAGGACCTCTAACTGAGGGTTCTGAATTAGCTCATCCGATTCAGTGTGACTATCATCAGAAATTTGTATAATATCCGATTCGCCAAATAAAATGGATTACTTTGGTGGCCCAAATATCACACATAAATTGGCCTATTGTGCCTCTCCTTTCATCATATATGCCTCAAAAATTAGATATTTCTACATTAGAAAATGAATAAAAAGTGGTTGTTTCAAAAATAAAGTGTAGGAGGAATATATTTGTTCATAACCAAAGCATAAAGCAAGTATTACCATGGTAATGTAGTCCCATATGTAGGAATCAGCCACAATGATATTTTGTTCCACATTGTAATTTACTGGGGTAGAGAAATTAAGATACTAAATACGGCGTGTCTCTATTGCAGGTTCTTAAACCATATGATCGCATCCTTGTTAATGAATGCCATCCCAAACTTATGGTCATAGTGCGAATGCATGCCCGAATGAGAAAAATCTCAAATCGAGAGAGATGTTTTACATCTAATTTTGCATAGTATGCAACCAACTCCTTGTCAATTTCCTCAGACCATGGTGCCACAAAGAGTATTTGATGTTGGCTTTGGGGATTTCTAGGAGCCATGCCCTAATTTATCGCTTTTCAATTTTTAAGGAGTTGGAGAAGAAATGGACTATGCTTCTATATAATAGAATTACTTGTAAGATTGATATTGTTTTATAGTAAGACCCACAATAAGAATTGGATATATTAATTCATTATGTAAAAGGTGACAGTGGCAGCAGCCTTCCAGTGAACATTCAAATCAATAATGCGCATCAAAGGGTTGTTTTTTATGCTTTTTTGCAGGAAAGGCTATTCTTACTTCTAATCAACCAACCTATGGATTAGTCAAGGGTTTTTTTTTTTATTTTTTATCACAGGTGACCCCAGATATGTAAAGGGACTTACATCCACTATTTTGGTTTTGTCTTTTATTGTCCTATAGCAATTTGTGCTCCATTCCAATAACAAGGCCAAACATCCACATCCGTGTACTTAGGATTCTAACATGAATTAGTATATATTCAATTGATTAATCCATAATTAAAATTAATGACCTTTTCAAGCATATTTTTATGCTCTACAACTAGAAACCGAAAACCTTGCTTGATGTCAATTTATTAAAACCTAGGTATGTGCTACATAATGGGGTATTGCTTGTAATCAGTTTATTAAAACCCAAATTAGAGATATGTTTTGAATTATCGTATGCAATTAATTAAACCCATTTATTATTTTAAATTTGGTAGACAATTACATAATTTTAATATTTTTCATGGGGGTGTGAATATCAATGATATAGCAACTCATGACCGCATCAATTGACATTTTTGTGAAAAAAAACAATGGATTATTTTGTTAGGGACACACATAAATCAAGTATTAATTAACAAACATATGTGAAAATTTTAATTATGTATTGTCACCTAGACAGGCCAAAAAACTTGCTATTTTGCACTTTTATCTAAACATATTTGCGGAAATAAATTGACAATTATTTTCTGTTTCATTCGGCATCAAATGAGGGGGGTGGGGGGGAGGAAATGAAAGACAGAAGATGGGTGCTGATAAGGTGTGATTGAGTATGCAATATGCATATGTTTGGGGACTACTAAGGCTTCCCAACAGCAAAACACAAGAAAATCAAGGATAGCATAAAATTCAGACAAGCAGAGATTACAAAATGGACAGAAAACATCAGATTATCATACTAACCCAAATGTTATACGCAAGAGAAAGTAATACAAATAAGCAGAGGTAAAGTAAATATGTTTTACTAATACAGCATTTTTGAATAAACCATAAACCACACAAACTATTTAATTACAACATATATGCTATTCAAGTGGCACCTTACATCGCAACCTTGCCTATCAATATCCCCAACAAGAGCCAAAAAAAGGAAACTACTACAACACAACCACAGCCAACACAGTTACTAAAGACCAAGACAGATTTAAAATCAGAGTTTCGATAAGCATGGATCTTTGACCATTCCTCACAAGAGTCGTGAACTATAGGAGTCATGAATGAACTTTCACTCCATTATGGGTGATCGTGGGATCCCTTATTAGGAGACCTCGATCCTCATAATGTTGAGGGAGTATCAACAGATAAATGAGGATTGGTCGGCATGGAACAACCGGTATATAGATGACTATGAACTGGTGAATGATTCGTATGAACCCCATGGTAGACATCCCACTAAACGAAGTGGCCATCATGGTTATTCCCATTCGGGTATTTGTAAAACCACCTGCCAGGATTTTTTGATGTGTGTAATTGATGGAGCACCATTTTACCTCCACCGCAAGTGCAATGGGGTGATAGCTTTAGAATTATCACTCCGTGCTTGAACTATTAAGGAAGCATAATTTAATTCTGACAGACAAAAGAATGGACATCTAGAAGGAATCAAGGACAGGGCTGTAGTTATATGTGAATGCAATGGATGGACCCAAAGTCAACTGCAGATGATTTATTTTAAGGTTTTCCAGCTCTGTTATCACTAATTCAATAAATATGACCAATAAGTATGATTAATAGTAGTACTTATGCAAAACTCTTTATGTTTTCAATCATACAACTACACACACCGTTTAATTGCCAGAGTTGGAGTTGTATGGAAATAGAACAAAAACACAGACACTATGTTTGCTAATTTCTATAACCATTGAACATTCACAGCTAAATTTCCAAGCAATCATCATAATGTTGAACTCAACACCAATTTGAGGGAGCGATGTGAAGCTAGCACTTCAAGGAAGTTAGGTCAAAAGTTCACTAATAGCTAGCATTTCAACATTGAAGAAATACAACTAGGGTATATGACTAATTTTAGGATACATAAATTTTTTTTATGGATCGAGAATGCCCAAGACACTCTGAATGAATACCTAATTATTTGGTTCAACTTCATCACAAGCAAGGGGGGGTACTTTACCCACATGATACACATCACTTCTGAATATGCTTACTACAAGAGATAAGTAATATAAGACATACCACATCCAAATTGCGGGATTCTTCACTTACAAAGAGTCTATCTCAGTAAAATCGATGATTGTAATTCAAAGGTAAAATGTAGGCAACAATTATATATGTCCCAAGTCTGTCGATAAAGCAAAGATTATAACCATATGCAATTAGTTGACAACAAAGGACAAGCCTGTCAATTGCATCTATTCAATTATTTTCTCATATAACATAACTTATAACCTAAAGGCATGCCCCTACGAGGCACTGAAATATTACACACATAATAGCCATTGGATTTGAATTAAAATGTACAAATACAATGACAGATACAAGATATTAACTTTAATAAATAAAAAAAAACATAGGAAAAGGGTTGTCTTCGCAGAACCCTATTAAGATACTTACCCGTTTAATTTGAACGGAAAAAAGGACTTAAAGTTGAAACACTCGAAGGGAATGTGCTTGTCTGAGTTTAGAGGAGCAGACTTTGCTAGAGACTAAAGTCGAGAGATGTAGATTGAGAAGTGTCCGGAGATAAAACACGGAGTTGGGTTGCCGATAGGGTATGAAAAGAGGAAAGATGGATTCTGATGCCAATGTGTGGGTCAAATATAGAATTCTTTTTTTTTTTTTTTGCATCGTCTAGGGGGGCTGGGGGCAATATGACAATGCAAAGTTAATGGAGTGCTTCAAACAAACTTCTTGAGATAAGTAGAGAATGGTGTTGCCTATGGTAGTGGGCATAATATGTGTTATCAAACATATTGATTGCTATGTAAATCTCCTTATAATAGCAGTTAATGTAATCTCTGCTATTATTCAAACTACCCTATCAAATGTCCCCAAGAGAAAAAATTCATCGCTACAAATCCAACACAAACAATCAAGCACTTCATCAATACAATGTATTCAACAAAAAGAATTGGCACTGGACACAATCAAATACAGGAAATTGGCACTCAACACAATCCAACATTAACAATTTTTTTTTTAGAGATTATCCTTTACAACAAGTCTATAGATTCAATTATTAAATTAAGAAGATCATTCATATAACAAATCAATAGAATATAAATATCAAATTAAAAAATATGAAAGTACAAATTCTACAAGACCACAACCAAGAAACACACATAAAATACATACAAAGACACCCATTCGGATCAAATGCGAAACCTCTCACATAATGTGAAAAACTTAATGGTTATAAGTCACTAGACCTCCAGCATAAGCAATCTTGCACTCCATCAATATAATGTCTCCGACACACTCTAATGTATCCAACGTAATCCATCCAAACAAAGTCAACAAAAATAAATAAATATTCCATATCTATAGAACAATTTAAATAAACTGACTTATATTAGAAATGAAACCATTAAAAGCAATTACACATTCATATCTTTCTATTCATTGTTCAGTCAGTTATTTGTTAATTTTTCTTTTCATTTTTGAATTGTTTTTTATTTGTCTAAATTCATAATTTTACAAGATCTTATTAGTCATTGGTTTTAATATTTTTAGAATTTATTTCTACTCTTTGAATATTTTAATCCTAAAACTTCGCCATCGAATCTTTATTTTTCTTCGTATATATATGTAATTATTATGTATTTATAGATATATATAATTCGAAGCTTTTTTTTTTTAAAAAAAAGGTATGTACTTTTCTGTTAGCATATATTCTTTCATTCTTTCTTGATTTATTTGAAAAAAATATGAAAATGGTTATATCTATATAAAATAATCACGTTCATGTTTAAGGTTAGAATAGAGGATATAATCTAACTACCCAAAATATATAACCATTTTTTTTTATTTTGCTAGATTTTCTTTTTCTTGAAAGTTAACAATTATTGCATTTTTTTTTTGCCTTTACTATTTGTGTATTATAATATGAGTATCTAATTATATTTTTAATCTGGTCCCTATTTTTTCCTTTATATTCTAATTTTCTTCTCATATCCTCTCATCAATTCCTATTTTAGAATCCATCTTGAGTTATCAATCTACTAATTTTTAGTTTTCACTAATGCCATACTATTTTCTTTCTTTTACTTGACAACTAAGCAATGAGTTAAAATCAAAAGGCCTTTTTATTAGACTATAAAATCAGTTACAGATTTATAATTATTTTATTGATTTACTTTGATCGTTTTGCTATTTATATTTACCATTGTATTTTTATCTTGACTTGGTTGATACTTAATATAAGGTTAATCAAGATAGATTTTTAAACTTTTTGAAGCCAGTTATGTAATATTTTCCATTTAATCTAATCATCTTTTTAATTTAAATAAATTGTTAAATTTCACATTTTTCAACTTTTCCAATTCACTTTGGCTAGTTTGGTTTATCTGATTTTATCAATCGTTTGGTTGGAATGATAATAAACACTTAAACCCAAATTAATACCTCAAGCTCGTATTTATATGTGCAAAAGTAATGATAAATTAATCTACTACCTCCATGAGTTTATTTATCCATCGATTTGCTCTTTGTCTTGAAATTATATATTTGCTCTTAAATTATGGAATAAGATATTATTATTATTATTATTATTATTATTATTATTATTATTATAAGGAAGATAAATAAGGGAAGTTTTATATTTAAGAGAGAAATAAAAAGGCAATTTGATAAGTGCAATCAAGATGATTTAGTGTTGAACTAAATATAACAAACAACAATCATGTGGGTCCACATAAGAATATTCAAGCAAACCAAACTATAGCACAATGGTAAATAATTATATAAATTATTACATGATAAATAATCATGAGATAACTTAAAAATCCAACCAAACTAGCTTTAATTGGTTCATCATCTTATGCTCTATCATCTTCATCTAATTTTATTTTCGAACACAATTATCTTTTTGCTTTCTTCTCACATTTTTCTTTTTGATAAAGTATATAAACTTTTATCTTTAAAAGTTTTGAATATGTGTTCATATATTTCGTTTTAAATACTAAGTTTCAATATGCTCCATTAATATTTAATTTCCTTCATATCACTCGATCATTCAACATTTTAATTTTTATATTACAAGTTTTTAAGTTATATCTATAATTTACAGTAACATTACAGTATTTTCAAAATAATCCATACATAGTATGAGAAAATGCTAGTGCTTATTTAAACCATAATATTGGCAATAAATTTAAAAAAGTATCTAAAAATATCAAAATTAGATATTTATACTCCATCAAAATAAAAAACCATGACATATTCATTTGGAATAAATTCCATTTTCATGTAGTTGAAAAAACATTATCGCATTGAAAGATCAATACACCCTATCTTACTCAATGCATTTCGTTAATTTAGACAAAAACTCAAATTGTTTCCTCCTTGCGAATGATAAATATTTCTCAACATATTAAGCATGAATCAAACCCATATATCTATTATCTCATAATAGTCGGTCTCCCATCAGAATACTTCACACATAACACGCATACGTTGTACATGCAATAATTATGTTTTAATAAGACACCAGCGGGAACCCCACTCAAGGCTTACTACGATTATTACAAATACATAGCAGTACTGAGCAGTATCAAGTGTCCAAACACACTTCATATTACCAATGGAAGCCATTGAGTGAGAAAATCACCATGTAGTCCGCATATCCTGGAGAATACAGAAAAGAATTAGAATTTATATCAAAGGAAAACAATGAAAGAAAGGCAGGAAAATGAATAAGCCAAACCCCCATAGCTGGAACAGCTTCAATATAGCCTACAACGGAAAATTCAAACACCCAAACAGCTAACGCAAAAAATTTCCCTATTAAAAAGTCTAGATGAAATTTATTTCAATTTCAGTCTTTGCATCATGCAGAGAGACTTACAGTAGGGAACGATCTTCCAACGTTGATTGTCTCCCTTCTTCCATTCCCAGAGAACAACTGTAGAGCCATCATGGACACCGCCATGCTTTTTATCACCGTGGAAAGCATCAACATTTAGACGAATGTTATTAACCATCCTTATTGCTCGGTAACTGTCGCCCAAGTCTTTGCTCTCACTCCATAAAATAGATTCATCAAGAACATTGGGATTGTAAGGAATCAACTGGACCTGTCAGATTACAAAAAAAGTGATAATGTAATATTTGCTCAACAGATTGAAAAGACTTCACTAAGGTACTTTGTTTTCAATTTTCTTTTCCTTCTCTCCAGGAGAAGGCTCCCAGCGAAAAATAGCAGCACAATGCTTGTGTATGGGATGCTCCACATAATTCAACTAAAACAATATATATAATTGAGAAAAGAAACAAGCACTGGTGGAGGGACTAGAATTGCAACAGTGGTGCTAAACTATTACAGAGGATGTTGTCATGAATAAGAAATTTTACAACTAAAAATGGCTATCTGCTGTCTTAATCGGTTCTCCAAGAACAACCTTGCCAATTCAAAGCATTTCGTTGATATATAGACCTTGTCAAGTAATCATGCTCCCTTGAACCTAATAGCTTTGTAAACGTTTATAGGCAAATTGTTTGTTTGAAAAGTCATTACCTTCAAATTTGTCACTTTTCTTTGCAGGAGAAAGGCAAAACCAGTTCAAAAGAAGACTTACCAAAAGAGAGTCTCCATGAGCAGTATGGGAGAAATCCTAGCTCAAAAGAGCACAGAAAGCAGTGCCTACTTCCTACCCTTCAGAAGAGCACACCAGACTAAGATTGGTGGCTTGGTTTTCATCACAAATGAAGGTTGCACTTAAACTCTGCTGACGACGCACAAAGTCATAAGGCTTTTGGCTTTGGATTCTTACATGCATTTTATCTCTGCTTATAATCTCCATTAGTTCCTGAAATTGCTTTTATTACCCCTATGATAGCTAAATGTTATTACTAATAGTCTGTCTCTTCCATTTTCTGGTTGTTCATAATGTTAACAAAATGTCTCAAGAATCATGTGCAACAAATAAAACATCCCTTTCTGGAAGCTTTAGCCAAACTTGGCCTACCCTTGGGCACAAATACAACCAATATAACACAAGTTACTAGCCCCTTTTTGTCTTCATACATTTTATATCAGTCACAAGAGGTACCATAGCAAACTTGTGAGATCCCATCTGCTTGGTACCTATGACTCTGAGGTTATCACGGTTTAGGCACACATCTCTCTAACCTTTTCCTGTGTAGAACCCATGAATCTAGAAACTTCTTTGAAATGGCCTAAATGAAGAGCAGACTTTTATTGATATGGGAAATGTTAGTTTCCAAATTCTTTATACAATTACTGATATTTCTGCGGTATATATCTGTTAAGGCATATTGTTTTCAACTTGAAAGTGTCTTTGGCTGAAATTTTGAATGGTATTCTGGATGTAACACAAGTAAATCACATTTAGGAGTTATTTGCAGTTTGCAATAGGGATTATTGAAGTTATCAATTTCAGATAACAGTATTAAACAGAACATCCGGAGAACTGGTGAATCCGGAAGTTGTGGCGTTAAGTGGGAAGGTGAAGATTGGATAGCCTAACTCAATCAATACAAAAATCAAAATACACATGAATATGACCTTTGGCCAATTTTGAAAGAAGTCCCACATAATCAAGCTGCTTTAAGATTAGAAAATTCAGCTACCTGTCTGCATAAATTATCCTTTCATTTAGATTCATACAACCATATTTTTTACAAGAAACCAAATAATTATGTCATAGCTTGGAGAAATATGGCACGCAGAGCAAATGATTATACTTAAATTCAGATCAATACCAACAAAATTAGAAGACCAGATAAAGCGACATATAAAAATTGATCCAAAAGAAAGAGACAGGGATATGAGATTACAGGGTGGGTGGCACCAATAGAGTGCTTCATGGCCAATCCAGTAGCTTTGTTAACCAAAGCAAAGCTGGGGAACCCCTCTTCGTCCTTCACTCTGGTGCTGAACCTCTCATCTCTTATCCAGTGCTGAAATCATTAATAAACATCTCCTAATTACGATCCCAATTCCACTGGACGAAAAAAGGAAACAGGTATCCAAAGAAAGAAACAATTTTGCGGGCACCTGAAAAGGGTCGGATGGATTGGAGCGGGCAAGAATAACCTTACCATCCCGTATGGCCAGGGAATAATTAGTCTCCGCCTTGCAGTACATCCTAACAGAGGGTTTGTTGGCAAATTCGTTGTCATGGTGGTGGGTGTGGTGATGGCCAACCGGCGGGAAGTGAGGCATGTGAGGATGATGGTGTGGGTGGCCTACGGCGGGTGGTGGTGGTGGAAGGAAATCAGTGAAGGTGGGCGGAGGCGGAGGAGGGTAGGGGTCTGGGCCGGTGTGGGAGGTGTGATAGACTGATGGAGGCGGAGGAAACGGTGGCGGAGGCTCACTTGCGCCGTAGAAGGGAGGCGGGGGAGGTCGCGCCGGCGGTGGGTATTCTTCTTCTTCTCTCCGATCATGATGGTGGTTGTGGTGGTGGCCGTGGGGGTAGTCCATCTTGCTGATTTTGGTTCTCCTTCGATCAAGGAAGGGTTTTTGACATGGGAGCAAGCCTTAAGCGTTGAGGTGTTGTTATTATTATTATTATTATTTTTTTTTTGGCAACTATAGTCTATAGGAATAGGTATAACAACCCCAACTCTCACTTCTTCGAGTTTGTGGACTACGGATAAATCCACCAAACACGTGCGTAACGCATCAACCATGCACATCATTCATCAAACAATTTATAAATTATAATAATAAATTTATTATTGATTTATTATAAAATAGTACGCATAAAAAATTTATAATAATAAATTTTGGATAAATAATATTTATATAGTGTTGATTGATAACTGATAATTTTTCAATGATTGACATAAAATATTTAATTCCTGTAGCCATTATATAAAATAATAAACTAATGGTTAATAATTTATTTTTTATTAATACGTGATATGTTGATAATTTTAATTGTTTTGTTAAAAAATTATTAATTTTATTAAAATATTAAATTATAGGAAAAAGGAGAAATATATATAATATTATTTTTAAGGAAATATCAATAAGGCAATTGGACAAATATAGTTACAAAGCGCGATTGGTTGCTATATCTATTTCACTTATTTCTGCAATATTCAACGACCTTATAAAATATATTCATACTAACATCCTTTTTCGTGTGACGGAATTTAAATTTCAAAGTGTTTTTTTATTAATTCATCTTTCAACATCCCAAGGTCCAGCGAACCTTAAATTCGTCAATTCCAAGAAAAGAAGAAAAGAACGTGTCTTCTTCTGAGTGGGACAGAAATTATGGAATGGCCGAAGTCAGACAAGAATGCAAGAAGCGACAAAACAATTGGGGCCCTTATTTAAAAATCTCCAAGTTCATTTTTATTTTAACATTCAGTTGTATGTTTCTTAGTTTGTACTTTTTATATGAAGTTTTAATTTTGAATTCAATCTTCACCCACTTAAAATAATTTAAATAATTTTAATTAAAATCTTATTATCTGAAACCCATTTCTCTCTATCTTAATATTTTTTTTGTTCTTTTTTTTTTTAATTTCATAAATCTTATTATTTGAAACCCATTTTTAATCTTATTATTTGAAACTCTCTCTCTCTCTCTCTCTCTCTCTCTCGTGTTTGTTTTCTATTCATTTTCCCGTGGTGGAAAGAAGCTTCTTTCTCTAATTTTTTGTTTTTTCATTTTCTACAATTGACTACAATATACTAGTAAGAAGCAGACCTATTTTGTCTCCTTCCCGTCTGTTTCCTGTTCATCTTTCTGCCATAAAAGGAGCTTTTGTTTTCGATTTTTATTTTATTTTTTGCAATTGGCTACAATATACTAGCAAGAAGTAGGCCTACTTTGTCTCATTTGTCACACGATAAAGCAGAAGTGTAATATTTGTCAAGTAGTTGTTATTTTAATTTTTTTTAGAGCCTGAAAATGTCAAATAGTGGGGAAAAACTTCAAATTTAACTGTTAAAAAGTTGTATATACAATGAGAAACTATATAATATGTCTATTTTTTATAGCATGACTCTAATGAGACTATATTTCCAACTGGCAAAAAAAAAAAAAAAATTGGTGTGAAACTAATTTCTTTTTTTATTCATTATTAATTGTAGTAAGAGGGTGCATGAAGGGGGTATAATCAATGTAAGAATGATTTTACAATGCTCAGAGGCCAAGACAAATGCTAATTTTTCCTTTTTTGAAGCACATGTTATATTTAAAGTATTTAGACTATTATGCAATAATATTAATTGACCTTTTATTGGGATATTTGGTATTGCTTGTAATGTAATATATACCCTTTTTTATTTACAATAATACTGGATATTAAAAAAAATACCCACTTTAAGCACTTTTGTACTTCAAAAATGTGTTTGTGTTTGAAATTGCTTTTGTTGTGTACTTACAATAAAGTTTTCTGTACTTGCTTTTGCAAAGAACAATTTTAACCTCAATTTAATATGTGGAGCAATCCAATAAAACATAGTACATGTTGGAATGTTTAGAATTGCATGTAGTGCAATGTATTACATTTTTTAGATATGTTACCAAATTTGGTGGATACCTTAAATGCAGATAAAAATACATTTTTTGTTAAAAATGATACTGAATACACATAAAAAAGTACCTAGTTTAGGCATCTATGTTCTTCAAAAATATGTTTGTGTACTGAAACTGCACTTATTGTGTACTTACAATCAGGGCTTCTGTACTTGCTTTTTCAAAGAATAATTTTAACCTCAATTCAATGTACGGAGTAACCTAATAAAACATAGTACATGTTAGAATGTTTGGTGTTGCATGTATTGCAATGTATCACCTTTTTTTAGATAAGTTACCAAATCTATTGAATATTTTAAATGCAGATAAAAATACTATTTTATGTTAACAATGTTATTGGATATGTAGAAAAAAGTACCTAGTTTAAACACTTATGTACTTTAGAAATACGTTTATGCACTGAAACAACACTTGTTGTGTACTTACAATCAGAGCTTCTATATTTGTTTTTACAAAAAATAATTTTAACCTCAATTCAATGTATTGAGCTACCCAATAAAATATAGTATATGTTGGAATGTTTGGTATTACATGTAGTGCAATGTATCACGTATTTTAGATACATTACCAAATCTATTGGATACCTTAAATGAAGATAAAAATACCATTTTTTGTTAAAAATGATATTGAATATGCAAAAATAAAATAAAAAATACCCAGTTAAGGAACTTATGTACTTAAAAAATGCATTTATGTACTGAAACTGCACTTGTTGTACACTTTCAATTACGACTTTTGTACTTGATTTTTCAAAGAATGATTTTAACCTCAATTCAATGTATGGAGCAATCCAATAAAATATTTTGATCATACTTCATGGTCTGATGATCATGAAATGGATGGAGAACCTGCCTTTATGTGTTGAGAATAATACAGAAACCTCAAAAAGAAAAAAAGGAAAAGTACCTAGTTCTGGAACTTGTGTACTTGGGGATATGATTTATGCACTCAGTTTGTAAATGATGTGTACTTGTAGTAAGGAATTTTATACTTGTTTTTTCAAATACCAATTTTAACCTTGAATCGACGCATGGAAGAACACAATGGCAACTCTATAACTTCAAATGCATGATTTGTCGAATATGTGGCTATGATAGTACGTGTTGTTGGAATGATTGGGAACACAAAGACGCACATCCCTCGACTTAGTGGTGTTATTCTTCCTAGTATAAAGCCTTTATGCATGAGGCAAATAAATCACTCTGACATCCCCTTGCTACACCACCAAACCTATCATCACCAAATAAATCTTTATGATCATACTTCATGGTCTAATAATCATGAAATTGGCAAATTAGGTAGAATGGAGAACATTCCCTCATGCGTTGAGAATGATACTATAAACCAACGAAAAAGTACTCAGTATGGATAGTTATATACTCTAGAACTGCGTTTATGTACTTAATTTGTTAATGTTGTGTGCTTATTTTTCATGTTTATGTACTTGCTTTTCCAAAAGTCGAGATGAGGCTCAATTCGATGTCTATAATAATGAATAAAGCACCCCGACACAAGAAAATAGTGGTTTGTTGAACAACTGATCATGATAGTACGTGTTGATATAGTTGGGAATTCAAATACCTACATCCAACAACTTGTGTTATCATTCGAAGTGGTAAAAACTATTAATGTATGAGTCAAATGAATCCTTTCGATACCATTGTGAAAATCTAGTGAACCTATCATGATTATATGAGTCATAAGACTAATATTCCATGATGTTATGATTATGTAATGGCCAAATTAGGCCGAATTGAACTTGATCTCTTATATGCTATGAATGATACTGAAAATTGACGAAAAAATACTCAGTATTGGCAGTTATGTACTTCAGAACTGCATTTATGTACTTGATTTGTTAATATTGTATACTTATTTTTTGTGTTTATATACTTGCTTTTTCAAAAGTTGAGATGAGACTCAATTCAATGCGTGCAATAATACATAAGATACCCAACATAAGAAAAGAGTGGTTTGTTGAAAAATTGATCGTGATAGTACGTGTTGATATGGTTGGGAACTCAAACATCCACACCTAACAACTCATGTTCTCATTCAGAGTGGTATAAACTATTGACACATGAGCCAAATAAACCCTTCCGACACCACTGTAAAAAACCACTGAACCTATCATGAATATGAGTCCTAGGACTAATACGTCTCATTCAGAGTGGTATAAACCATTGATACATGAGCCAAATAAACCCTTCCAACACCACTGTCAAAAACCACTGAACCCATCATGAATATGAGTCCTAAGACTATTATGTCATGGTTTTATGATCATGCAATAGCCAAATTAGGCTGAATTAAACTCGATGCCTTGTGTGCTGATAATGATATTGAAAATTCAAAAAACAAATACTTAGTATTGGCGGTTATATACTTTAGAACTGTATTTATGTACTTGCTTTTTCAAAAGCCGAGATGAGGTTCAATTTGATACATGAAACAACATATAAGACACCCTAACGAGACAAAATTGTGGTTTGTTAAATAAATGGTTGTGATAGTACGTGTTGAAATGACACTCATATCCAACCACTTGTGCTCTCATTCATAGTAGTATAGATCATTGATGCATGAGCCAAATGAATCCTCTAAACACCACCATGGGAAACTACTGAACCTATCACGGCTATATGAGACATAGGACTAATATGTCAAGGTCTTATGATTATTAAATGGCTAAATTAGGTTGAGTTGAACTCGGTCCCATATGTGTAGAGAATTAGATCAAAAATCTGCAAAAAAGTACCTAGTTTTGGCATTTATGTACTTTAGAACTGTATTTATGTATTGAATTAGCCCTATTTGTTTACTTATTTTGCATATTTCTGTACTTGCTTTTTCAAAGGTCGAGTTTAGGCTCAATTTGATGGTTGGAACAACACATAAGACACTCTAACACAATAAATCATCCTTTTTCAAATAATGCTCATAATTGTATGTATTGAAATGGTTGGGAACAAAAACACTCACGTATATCCAACCACTTGTGCTTTTATTTATACTGGTATAAATTATTGACGCATAAGCCAAATAAATCCAGTGGCTTATCTTATTAAATTCAATATAATCTTTTATGTTCTAAGAAAGATACTAATAATATAGAAAAAGTACTGAATTTTGATTTTTTAATATCAAATTTTTGTATTTTTGTACTAAATTTGCCTTGTTCTATACTTATTTGGCATGTTTTCATACTTGCTTTTTTCTTGGACCAAATTTACATGAATTCGATGTGTGAAACAATGCATAAAACTCTCTAATATAGTAAAATCATGTTTCTTCAAGTAATGATTGTAATAATATATGTGCAAATGGTTTGGAACACAAATACCCACATCTAACCACTTGTGTTTTCATCCATATTATTGTAAACCATCATCGTATGTGGTAAATGTATCCTTCCGATATCACTATTGAAAGCTAAAGAGCTTCTCATGATATACATCGATCCTAGGACTAATAAATCATTGTTTGATAATCATGCTATGGCTTAACTAATTAAATTCAACTTAATGTTCTATGCACTAAGAATGATACTATAAATAGACAAAAAGAAATACTAATTTTTGGAATTTTTATACTAGATCTTTACATTTTTGTATTGAAACCATCTTGGTCTATACTTATTTGGCATGTTTTTTGTACTTACTTTTTATTTGGCCGAATTTATGTCAGTTTAATACGTGAAATAACATGGAATACACTCTAATAAAATAAAATCATATTTTATTCAAGTAATTATCGTGATAGTATATGTGCAAATGGTTGGGAACACAAACACCCACATCCAATCATTTGTGTTCTTATTTATACTAGTGTAAAGTATTGATCTGTGTGGTAAACATGTCATTTTGATATCACCATCAGAAAGCTAACAATATATCATGAGTATATGTGTTATAGGACTAAAAAATTATGATTTAATCATCAAAAAAATAACTTAAATAATTAAATTCAACCTAATTTCTAATGTATCAATTAAGAATGATTGCATATACTGAGAAAATGATACCATTTTTTTAATTCTAGTACTTGATTCTAGATATATTATATGCGATTTTTATAATCTAGTACATCTTTACAATTTTTTTATAGTTGCCTTTTCTTATGATTGAATTTAGCTTGTTAGTGTTACATTAGAAATTATTAATATTAGCATACATATATAATACCATATATGCCTTGAAAACTACTAATGCATCAATAATTTATAACACATACCTTAGTACTAATATTCATATTCATATCAATTTCCATTTGAATTTTTTCTTAATTTTAGTATATACAACGAACATCCATATAATCCAAATAAAGAACATCCGTATTATTCAAATTACTTTACAAATTAGAAAGATTCCATATCGTCATCCAAATACCCAATATGAATACTAAATTATCCTAATAACAACCATCCAAACATCAACATTCAGCATATAATGGGGCAAAATGTATGTGCTCATGAGTCAAAATTGTTGCCTTCTACAAATCCTACCTTGATCAAGACAATAGCTTCCTCATTTTTATCCTACAAAATATAGAATGTATAATTAGCAACTGTATAATTAAAAATAAGTATAAATAAAAAGATGTGAACATTTCAACATATATAATTAAAGTTCATGTACTCAAACACAATTAAAAAGTACTGAAAGTTTTTATTTTGGTACTATAATTGCTTACACATAATATTAAACCAGTTACTGAAATCATAATTTGGAATGTGTGAAATTAAATAGATGATAATCAAATTAGGGTTCCTAAAAAACAAAATCAATATACATTATCTAAAATGACAAGAAAAAAAAACAAATTTAAGAAAATTTTCTTTAATTTGAACAACAAAGAAAATTTTGTGAAAATAAGATATAAATGACAATCAAATTAAGGTTTTAAAAATCAAAATCGATTTGTATTAACTAAAATGACAAACAAAACAAACAAATTTAAGAAATTGTTTTTCAACCTCACAATCATGAAATCTTTATGAAAATAAAATATCTTCTTGCTAAAGTAAAGTACCATATCCAATCTCTAAAAATATGGGCAAAATTGAAAGCCTTCTTTTTTTGGGTAACAACAATAGTGGACGAAAAGTTGAGAAATGAGATAAAGTTGTACACAAAATGATAGAGAGTAATAGTAATGATAATTTCAGAAATGGAGGAGAAAAAAGAAAAAGATAAATTGCGATATGAAGAAGAAAATGTGAAAGAAAGATTAAAAATGTGAAAATGAAAAGAATGTTGGGTTTTTGTGATTTTAAATTGAAGACATGAGA